>JAGDQP010069026.1:0-10940 GCA_022664845.1 Lepisma saccharinum
ACTTTCACCACGAGTGCTTTGTAGCAGTATTTGTAATTTGTTAAGATAAGATAAAGTTAATTTATGGGTGGTAACAGCACTATAGCTTACGCCCTTCCCGAGTTGGAATTCGTTACATAAACCAATTAAATACGTGAAAGTTACTTATCTCTCAAATGATGATACTTTTCAAAGCAATTAATTATGAACTTGCAGAAGCAAGTAATAAAACAAACGATAGTCTGCAGTGGAGAAAAGTGTAAAAGTAATGGCAATCGATCTCTCTTTTGGTGCGAATTTTTCGAAAGCAATTTAACATGGAGTTAGCGATAACAAATATGGGATACCATATGTTACTACAACTTGTTTTGGAACACTCTTGTCACACCAGTATTTATGGTCATTCTCTTAAGGAATTTGTATGAAAAAAAAAATAACAATGATAATCATAGCAGATGTTCCATTAATAAATTTATAGCTAGAAGAATTAAATAGTTTACTATTTAGTAAACAGAATGAAGTGGATAGAATATTTATAGCAAATAACATCTCTGTAGAAAATTTTGTGGGCATTTCCAGCAATGTTTTGTTTTACAAACAAAATTCACATTCCTGAGGGACCCATCTATCGGCAAGCATCATAACGTTTTAGTTTATTAATTTTTGAACAAAAATAATGATAATGTGTAGCTGTACATATTTTATGGTTAAGGAAATAATATTTACTATGAAATAGATTGCATCTTAGTTAGTTTAGAGCAGTTAAACGCTATAACTGTGCTCATCTAATATTTTTTAAAACAATTGAACCAGGTTCTCTTCATTGTACGTGCACTGGCAACAAATGGATTCAGAGAAGCATCTAGGGAACAAAATAGAACCGTCGTCTCAGGTCTGCCCCGCTAAACTGCATATGCGCCTTATTTTGCATTAAAGAAAAGGGTTTTGAGTGGGAGTTAGGATGTATTGGGCATGCAAGAGGCGTTCAGAACGTACTATTTTCAGAAATACTAACCACGCTTCTTGTACACATAACTTAACACTTTTTGATCCCGTAGTTAAAGAGAATTTCCCAAAAGGTGTACTGAAAGTGTTGAACAAGCACATAATTTTTTACAGTGTAGTACGGAGAAGGTGAAGAAGTATATGATCCTTATGATGAGAAAGTTGAGAAAGTAAGTGGAAGCAAAAAATTACTGAAAATGTGTCTTAACTTCCGAAAAATAATAAAGTAGAATCGAGGAAAAAGATAAACTAAAAGCCTTTACCAAGCGGCCATATCTTAGTAAAGCGTTGGCTTCATGCCCATCCTGACAGAGGTTTTCCCTGGTTTTCCTCGGTCGCATCAGGCAAATGATGGCATCGAACTTTGAATAAGGTTAGGATCGATTCCTCCTACAATATTTCCCCTATTTGTTGTTGTTGTTTTTGTTGAGTTCTCTCCAATGTAAATGACCGCTGAACTGCTTTTGGAATTTGTTAAATAAATAAATAAATAAATAAAATCGTTAGGAAAGAATGCAAGTACTTTGAACCCAACTTCAACAAGTACGCATGACAAGGTCATTCATTGTAATTACATAACTACGTGCAATGATACAAGAATTTACATTATGGATGTCCACCAGCTGGTTAGCCATGCTTTTTAAAATTATTTCTCCTATTTGTGGCGCGTAGGTATAATCAAATTCATATTAAGATGAACAAAAAAGTCAGTTTCCATGTCAATATGATAACTATGATGATGAGTGCAATACCCCGAGGCAAGTTTATACCTCTTTGGGAAGGTGAACTGATAGTGGCTCGCCATTGTCTTCTGTCTGGTGGAGATGATGTTACTGTTTTAAGTGGGCTTTGACCCATACTTATATCCCTATCAAAGAATACAACCCGAGACTCATTGATTACAGCCAAAACCACTCGTAACACATAGCACTGATGCTGAATCAACTGTAAAAGAAACTTAAGAGTTAGGTCTATGGTCCGGACAGTTTCTGGACACGATGTTCGCAAAACAGTGGCGGCTCGTTGAATACTACTGAAGTACCATAACAATTAGTTCTTAACGTACCGTATTGTTATAAAAACAAATTGTTATTGATAGTTACAATCTCCTAGTTACGTCATATAGCGTTTGAAATACATTTTTTTTAAATCTTTCATTTCCAACAGAACGTACAGGTTCACACAATATTTTCATAATACTGGAATATATCTAAATTAAGAGGTTTCAAATTGCAGTCCACGAACCCTTCCAGATCAACGAACCAAGTTTTATTTTTTTTTAAATCATATTTTTAATACATAATTTCACTGTTTATTATTTTTACCTTTGACCTGTCAGAAATATCCAATTATTTCTTTTATTCGTCCCGTATGGATGGTGTCTCTCTGTTAGATACGTGGTTTCGCTGATTGCCTTCCAGTCAAGGGTCCCGCATTCTATTCCCGCTGCGGATGCCAGTAGTTCGGAGACTAGTTTAAATTGTGGGATCCCTATTAGGACGTTATTTCCAGCCAATGCAGTTCAATGGCAAACCACCATCGGTTCATCTTGGTAGAGATCTACAGATCATAAACTTGCCTCCGGCACCCATCATCATCACCATAACCAATTACAATAACTTTTCTGTGAGTAGTTATGTTTATTTTCCATTTCACAATGTGTGGCGGGCTACAGAAGGGGAGACGGCGAGACGCGATGAACATTGAAGTCCACAGTTTATAAACCAATGAAAAATGATACTGTAAGCTTTCACAACGTTTTTCCATACTGGACGTTTTATACTGGTTCCTTGTCGTATGATATTTGTAGAAGGCATACGACGTTTCATCGATATATCCACCGGCTTCTTCACAGATGTTATCATATAGATTTTTATCTTTAAATTTATATTTAATTAATTTATAAGATAGATTTAATTTATATACAGATAGATAATTATAGATAAATATACTAGATTTAATTTAAAAGCGTTTTGTAGAAGTCTATTTGACATTTGAGGTTCGAAGGAAATTCCCCTTCAAGTTAGTTTCGAGCCTACCTGGGAATGGAATTCATGTACTCCTCTCGGTAACTTGACATTATATCACTAAGTCCTCAGCATAATGATCAATTTAAGTAACTATAATATAGCTCAATAGACCGAGCGGACGTAGCAGAGTTGGTTTCTCATTCGGGAGGTTCTGGGTTAAATCTCAGCAGCCGACTGGTTTTTTTTTCAGAGTTTTTGCTCAATCAAACCAAGAACACACTGGGATGGTACCTTCAATGTAGTCACTGGCCGATTCCTTCCTCATCCTTTCTTTTACCTTATCCTGCCATGAGGCATATCCTAATGGCGATAAGTAAATTCAAATTTCAAATTTAGCTCAATGGTTTCGTACATACTCGAAAATCAGTAGAGCTGGGTTTGGTTCCCACTTAACCTAGCAACTAATACTTGTGTGTAGCTTTTCAACTTTATGTGTCGTTCTCTGACTCGATCGTCTGCCAATTGGCGTTAACTGTTGCCATTAAAGGAAAAATCACATATGAATCTATAAAATCTGAGGCAGGAATTGAACTGGAATCAAAGTGTACGTCTAAAACTTTGGTAAACTTTATTTTTATATGGGCCAGTCTAGTAGCTTTGGACTGTTAAAATCCACACCCATGCCCCTTCCGGGACTCGAACCCGGGACCTTCAAGCCGATGGCCTACCGCCGCAGACCGCTCGGTCACCCGACCATAGTGTATGTCTAAGAATACTTAAGTTGTATTGGTTTGGTTGGCCGCGAACGATCGATTACAGAACATTTGTCACTGAAATACCGATAACGTCTACCATTTCGCTCAGTCCATTCAGAGACTAATAAAAATGATAAGTTATAAATGTGACTAGATCATGGCGTACAAATTATTAGAATATTGAACTGCGAATACATTGACAAATTCATAATATGTTTCGTTTGTGTTTGTTGAGAATGTTTTAAATCTAACGTGAACTAATAACATATAAACAGAAAAGTTTAACAGTCCAGTAATCATTCTGTCCGCGTGTCACGGGTTCATGTTCCGCGGGAGTCGATCGAATTTTACCAAAAACTGGACGTTAGTAACACTTCTAATGATGTATACTGTTTCAAACTATAGTTTTCTAAAGCAACTCAACACTTACGTTGCCCACAAGGCAAGATTGAGACTGCCTCATTTCGAATATTATCTCGCATCGAAAAGATGTATACTGTATAATTATATTATGAGACAGTTCACACCGAGCCACCATAGCTCAATGGTAGAGCGTTCGGGAGGTCGTGGGTTCGATCCCAGCTGCCGATCATCCTGACTGAAGTTTTTCCAGGATTTTCCCTCAATCACACCAGGCAAATGGTACCTTCAACATAGGCCCCGGCCGACACCTTTCCTAATCCTTTCCCCTCCCATATCCTGGTCTGAGCCTTAGATGCCTAAAGGCCATAAATATAATTCAATTCTCTAAAGGCCATTAATAGACAGTTTTCTATTTCGTCTCATCTTGTGGAGAACACTACTCAAGACTTGTTTTATCAATATATTGTACGTTGGAGACATGTAAATAGGACAAGGCAACGACTACGGACTTAATTCAATATTTCAATTAGCTTTCGTAGTCTAATGGATTTGATTGCGGACTTCAGCTCAGTACTCAGGTTTTAGTCCTGCTATCATCTGAGGTTTCCCAGAGTTTTCGCTAAGTTTTGTCAATCGAAAGCCGGTATGGTACATAGCCAAAAGTCCTGGTTGCTACCTTTTCTTTCGCTCCTCCCAGGTAAGTGCTCGCAAAAGGACTTCATCCTGCTGCATAATACAGAGTCTTCCTGTATGATTCGTAAATACAGATCACATCCTAACTGTAGGATTATTTTTTTAAATCAAGTTATAATTTCAATATTTACCTGGTGTTAACTGAAGAAAACGAGGGAAGTCTTCAACGAGAATAACCGTGCTAAAATCAATCCCAGGATCTCCCAATAACTAGCCAAGTACGCTCTTCTTGAACTATCATGGTCTAGCTTAATCGTTCATAATAAATTTAATTATAGTAATATATTGAATTGTTATTGACGCACTAAAGAGCTGACAAGCATACAATGACCAACAGTTTTTGGTAAAGTGGGCTCCGAACCATTCAGTTCAAAGATCCCCACGGGACTTGAATCAGCGACAACATCCCAGAAACCAAGCGTGCTAACCTCTCGGCGAACCGGAGGATCATTGAGTTGCATCTGAAGTGCTTTATGAAATAAAAAAAAATAAAGAATTTTCATTTTGGTACTCACCTAATAACAGTCTCTTTCATGTTCGTCATCTTGAACTATCAGCAGTCTTCCGGCAAGTATAAATAAGAACCGTAATAAAAAAAACTAGCACTGTGTTTTATATATACAAAAATAATATCTTATTTCTATATATTAAAATAAGAACGAAATCTCTTTTCACAGGTACTTTGTAATATGTTTGTCTTCTTTTCAGAAGCTAACTTAACACATGATCACATACGTCACGCACTTGTCACTGTTTCTTTTTTTCACCGCACTGTTTTCTTTTTCTAAGTATCAATTTAAAAAATAAACCTTATTCTTTAGCTGACTTGTGGTTTCTTGTATGTAAGAACGACTAGGCAAGTGTTTGTTATCACATATAATACATGTGTGATGATGCGACTGATGTTTATATGCTGAGATGAAGGAAGATGTTTGCGAGTTGTGTCTATGAGAGCTTCTGAGACGTTTTTGAAATTCCCAGCCCTCAAAAGGACTGGATGAACTATGCAGGTTGCCAGCTTTGAGCCCCGCTATACGTAGCGGGCAGAGCCTCTCTCGCGAGAAAAAAAGGTAGCAGCCAATCAGAGATGAGAGTGCTTGTGTGTACGAGTAGTAGCGTTTCTTTTGTTTTTTTTTCTTGTATCGAGAGCTCTTTTTCCTGCTGTGGCCCGCTTTTCACCTGATGGTTCTCCACTTCTTCACTTGATTCGCAGAAATGGATACATACACGTCCGTCGCTCGAGGTCTTCCATGAAGCACTAATGTTGTGGTGTTAACTTTACTGCCAACAAAACGCGTGCGAGCTCTCCCTCTTTTTCTGCTGTTGGATTGGGATTTGATACGCTTCGGAGGTGTTGGGTTTCGTGTTGGAAGTGGCGGTGTGTATTGCGGTTGGGGATGAGATAACTTATGGGGAAAGTTTTGAATGATTTGAGAGGGGAGATAAGGGGAATATAGAGAGAATATATTTGTTGTAGGCCTTACTAGTAACTATCTATCTGTCAAGTCTAAATAAAACCAATAATTATTGGTCTCTCATCTTCGTTCTCTATCCCCTGACCACGTCGCCGCTCGCAGGTAGGTTTGTGGATTTATATAGTGTGGTCATTGTTAATAAGTTCATTGTTAAGAGCTTTCACCTTTGGTACGAGGAGGTGCCGAGATCGATTTTTGTGTAGCGTCTTATTTCTCTCTCTCTCTCTCTCTCTCTCGACGACACATTGCACACACACACATATATATCCCTGTGGGTCAATTGGCTACGTTGTGGACCTCGGGAGGAATCGGAAGGCACGCAGGTTCGAGCCCAACCCTGCTAACCATCTGGACAGACGGTTTTAGAGCTACCTCAACGTCAGAATAGTCTTAACTAAGGCCCTGGTCTCTACAATCTCCATCCCTGTTCCCAGACGAGTGACCAGCGAGAGACGTCATCCCTTAGGCCAGAGTGGAAACCGGTCTATTGACCCGGCGACCCGGGCTGACTCATCGACCCGATTGGCCCAGTCTGGGAATTTTCGGTGTCGTATTTTCCGTGCTCTCCGGTCTTGGTCACCCCTGAAAGAAACACTGCTCGAACGCAAGGAAATAAATAAAAGCCCTGCTTTACCCTCTCGATTACCGGGCGCAAATCCGGTTACCGGGTCAGACTGGGTCCCAAGCACAGACCCGGTCCAAAACTTGACCTAAATGACTCCGTTGACATGGTGACTCGTTTGAGCTCTGCCTTAGATATGACGGGCTGAAGCCAGACAAAATAGTTACGTGTTCAGCCCATAAAAGAAAATCTTCAAAAAAATACCTATGCATGTAGAACACAAGGTGCAAGCTCATGATGACTGAGTTCAGGGTGCATGGTCAACACTGAAGACACTCTGCAGGTTTAAAGTCTTAACAACAACGCCCATCCAAATGTTTTCGTTTCTTCTTTCAGTACCATCACCAGAATGTCGTGATAGTAGCTACCTAAGTCGGACCAAATGAGTTATTTTTTTTACTGCCCATACACTAATTCTGGGGCCGACCGGGTGGCCGTGCGGTCTACGGCGGTAGGCCAATGGCTCGAAGGTCCCGGGTTCGAGTCCCGGTTGGGGCATGGGTGTTGATTTTAACTAGATATAAAGAATCGAATCGTGACGGGCCGAAGTTCAACGTTACTAGCCTGGCCCATATAAAATCAAGTTTACTAATTCTGGGCCCCTGCATAGAAGCTGGCCCTAGTTGTGTTGAGAAAAAGGACTCCCCCCTCGCGAAGAAAGTTATCTATCGCTCTCACTCACCCAAGCAAGGAAAGTTTGTACCCTCCTCACTCACCTTTGCCCCATTCAATTTCAACTTAAAGGCATAATACAGACTGGGTGTTTCAAAATGTTGATCTTAAATTGAAGAATTTGTGAAAACTAACAAAAAAAAAAAAAAGCCTTGAAAAAAAAATCGGAACATGCGAAGTATCGGAGCCCCAGACACCGAAATATATGGAGCAGCATCGTCCTAAATGACGTCACATCTTGACAAATAATGACGTAAGACTATGCTCAAATAGATGTATTGGGTAAAACTTTGATTGCGATTTGCTAATCTGACACGCCTTACGGCATTATCTGACGAGATATTCGGGACGATGCGTCCTTCCCCACAACCACCACATTTAAGCTCTAAATCCGAAACTACGGAGGTTTCGAAATTTCTTCAAAGGGACTTCTGTCTCAGTTTGGTGTGAGGAATTCAGTCTTCGATGTATGGCTATCACTTTTGAAACAAACTGTATAGCTATGCTCTCCGAAAATCAAATTAGAATAGTCAAATTTAGTGTTAAAGAGTATTAAACTGTTTGAAAATTTTTCTGACTAAACCTTATCATAATACTGTTAGTTCCATGCGTATACAGTCACTAAAAGATTCGGTTAAATCCTAGAACACTGTCCAACGAAGTACGCTAGCATGTTCAGCAATATATAGAAAATAGTACTTATTTAGTCTATTAGCCCGAATTGGGCGGCCCAGGTTCAAATGCTGGCCAGGGCACTGAAGGGTACAATGTCTGGCGCTTTGAGGTGCGTTCAGCCTCCTATCAAATTAAGTACCAGAGTGTCCTTAGTATTTCTGGGTACCTTGGGGGAAAAAAAGGGGTCATGCGTGGAACTGAGTCGTAGATCGAGAATATTTGGAACGCTACCTCCACATTCCCCATGTGCTGTTGACGACGTTTTCACATCGCAATTTGTTTGGGTTCGGACCTTGGTTTAACTTTGCGTTGGACATGGGTTGATTTGCACATGACAAAAGCACTGTGGAACAACGGCTTCCGAAAAAAAAATATATTAAAAAATATTTTTCACGACGTTTTACTCAGAGCTTAACTGAGAGTCATATAGCATATGTGGATATTTAAAAATAATAAACAACGTTTATCAGGAGTAAAAGAGTTTAAATTTGATTTGGAATTATGAATTTTGTTTAAGACATTTAGGCAACAGTGGAAGAAAATGGTTGGAATGAAGAAAGTGGGATGAAACGGAAGAATCTCGAGAAAACCCACGCACTAGAGGTGAGCGCTCTACCACTGAGCCACTGCGGCCCGCGAAAGAGGATACATGTCAAGAATGTTGTAATTTCCGGCTTGTAAGCGTTTTTTTTTTTCTTTTTGTCCTTCTGTAACTGCAAATCAAGGACCATGCTTGCATTTTAATGGCCATTTTCGTGTTCAGCACTCCGAAAAGTAACAAGATCGGGTACTCACGTCTCCGTTATAAAAAACCTGTGTAGAACAGAGTCATTTATATAATTACTGGGTGTTGTATCGGCCATTAACTTAAGATAATAGTGTGGCATCACATACTGTCACTTTCTGGTTAATTCTGTGTGACACGAGCGTTAACACTGCGAATCAGGAGGAAAGCGATGTTGCCACACTTTTACATACTTAGCTGCTCTTGATATGTGTATGCTAGTTGTGTCCAAAGCTGGAACAGATCACCGGATCAAGTTTTGGACCGGGTCACGGGACCGGCCTGAGTCTTAGATACCTAAAACCAAAATAAAATTTTATTAATTTAGGTCACCGAGTCACCTATATTCGGGTCACGCTAAATGATTCCGTTTCAGCTCTGGTTGTGTCTAATTGTTCATAATTTGCAAGTGATTTCTGTGCGACTTGATAGCTAATGTATAGAAAGGGCTAAACTCTGGTTGCTTAATTTTTCATCACAGTTACCCGGACAATTATTGATACCGGTAATATCTCTTCGAACGAATAACGAATTTATAAATTGTATTCATTTGTGGTTACATGTATAAACACGTCTTGTATTGTATATTTGGGCTACGTTTACAAGTTTTGTAATAAATGTACAAGTTGGAACAGTGGCTTCAAAGTGAATTGCATTATTTGGCAATAAACGATGCTTCTCTATTTTTAAGAGCATGCGTGTTTCGTTGTTATGCACGACAGAACTAAGATGTTAAAAATGTATTTTAAAATGAATAGAAGACTCCTCATATTCCTTGAAAATGTAAAATTAGATAACCATTACTTCTTAAGAGGAATATTATTATTACAAGAATTCTATATATTATTATATTGACGAGAGTTTCCAGAAATGAATTGGCATTGTCAAAATAAAAGAATAACCTTTGCGGAAGTTTATTTTCGAGCAACAGGTCAATAAAAAGTGGTAATGAGACAATATGCATGTTTCTCTTCCCCCTGCATCTTCCTTCCCGCCTCTTTAAAGCGTTATCTTTTTACCACTTAATTTTTATTGTCGAGCAGGTAGTACACGTTTTATGACACTTTGGTCGTGTAAAAAGATAAGAAAAATAATGTGTTAGTGCTTCCAATGTGTTTATTATCGCTTGAGCTTTTATTTTTGGGCGCCAGTAGGAACATGGAGGGTGGGGTGGAAAGTGTATGTTCAAATTTAATGACAAAAGACCTTGAATGTTCTTAGATGTTTGATGAGACATAGTAAGGCATCTAAGAGTAATGTTTTCGAATAATATATATAAGAATTTTAGTGGTATTTTTTAGAATTTTGTACTCTCAGTTCAGATGTACAGTTTTTACAGTGTATGCTTGGATCTCGGCCGGACCTGATAGCTCGAAGGGCAAAGCAGTTTTTAATTATTTTATTATTATGCACTGTTGCCTTTGAACACTGTTTCTTTCAGGGGTGACCGAAAACGGGGATGTTAACCCTCAAAGCATGAAAAATACAACACCGATGGAAATGGTTTCATATCCGAGGAAAGAACAAAAATAGCCCCGGTGGTGTGCAAATAACTTCCCCCTCGGAAAGGCTATTCTGAAGGAATATTTGAAGTCTCACAAAGAGCAATACACATTGATTGAGGTCGTGGGAACAAGACCAGGACAAATAGGATCGAGAGAGGGTCACCGGGTCAAGATTCGATCATTGGGTCATTTGGGTTAAGTTTCAGACTGGGTCACGTTGGGTCACTAATGGTGAGTTACCCCATTTTAGCTCTGTATTCAAGAAGCGTTGCAGTTTTTATTTTATGTCCATTTTGAGGGAAGTTTGAACGCTTCGTGCAGACTTAAGTTTTTGGGTGACTTTTTCAAACACTCGTTGGATACATTTAGTTTTGTATAGTGAAAAAGTGACTTCATTTCTGGGGGTTTCATAACCCAGTTCGTTAAAGAAATCAGCTATCAT
>JAGDQP010069027.1:0-10940 GCA_022664845.1 Lepisma saccharinum
AAAGATTACCTCAAAGTTTTGTTTATTCGTCAATGTCAATTGTATCCCTTGGCTTCTTCTGGAGCCGGCATATTTACAATGAGAGCAGATTTCAGGAAAGTACATTATTCAGTCTGTCATCCAGTAAATGTTACAAATCCAAAACTACGTATTATAAATAAAAACCTGGTAAGAATGCACTTACTTTTAAAAAATAAATATGAGAAGCTTATACTGGATAGCTTCGTATAATTTTCTACTTAGCATCCCTTTCCGGTGAAAAGCAAGAAAAACAGTTCATTTATAACGTCATATACATGAAGAAAAATAAAAGACAAACAAAACAAATGCAAAACGGCGTGCGAAAATGTATATACACTGCAAAATGATATATATCCACAAACTCCGCTGTGACAAAGCGCTCATTAGATATAAAGAGGCAAGAGTAGAAAAGCGAGTGGAAGCAACGCATTATATGTGCTAAAGGGGATTTCATATTAAGACAATATATCTTCTTGTTGACGTAGCACCTTAGAACCGTGTGCAAACAACAACATTGTAACAAGAATTTAAAAAAAAATACGTGTAATTTTGTGTTTGTTTAACATAAGTGAAATTGTGATCGTGCCAACATGTATATCTTTTTCATTGTCTTAGCAATCTTTTTTCTTATGTATGATAAATTCGACTGCTACTACAGAGTGCCATCCTTGTTCACGTAAAATAAATACAACTTTAATTATTATCAGTGATCTTTTGAAGGTGACGAGTCCTTCAAGCCATGCTTAGTCCTCTCCATTCAACTCGATTTTGCTATTTTTATTTTAGCTTTCGATTCGTTGTCCTCGTTACTGCCTTTCTCTATACATACATTTTTCACTCAACTTTGCACCTCCAAAGTTGTTGCTACATAATTACATAAAATATATCGGCTTATCCCATAATATCGTATGTGCGATGACCACTGCAAGACGCCATCTGACGAGCGAATAGTGAAGTAGTCGGCAAGTGCCATAGCTGAGTTATAGAGGGCATTTGATTGTTCAGCAGTGTGTAGAAGGAGAACGGTCTACTCCATGTTTTGGAAGTGTGGCTTTTGTTTGATCATGGCAGTGTCGGAGGACCACATACATCATGTTATGCTGTATGAATTTCACCAGGCACTTCCAACCATCGCAGCGGCACGAAACATCAATGCCATGATTGCAGAGGTTTCGGTCTGGGGACACCAGCCACACTGATAAGCCACGATAAGGGAGACCTGTGCAGCTGGACAACGATGTCCTGCGAGCAGGGGTGGAAGCAAATCCAATACAAACTGTCGAAGAACTGACCAGCAAACTCCATGTCACCCATTCAATCCTTCATGGTTATCTACAGGACCCTGGGTACGTGTCAAAACTCTGAAAATAGGTACCCCATGAGTTAACTCCTCAATAGAAGTAGCAGCGAGTTGACATCTGCAGTTCCTTGCTTACCCGTCACAGACATTAGCCATTTCTGGGCACAATAGTGACAGGGAATGAAAAGTGGGTCCTCTGCCACAACATTACACGCAAACGGCAATGGATACCTAAAGAAGGGGCTGCAGGAACTCTGTCAAAACAGCATCTCCACCCCTGCAAAGTGATGTTGAGTGTTTGTTGGGATAATCCATTTTGAGCTCTTGCAACGTAACCGGACCATCAATGCTGAAGTCTGCTGTCAGCAGATTGAACGTCTACGGACTACATTGTTTGGAGAGACGTCCTGCTCTGGTTAATCGCAAGAGTATGCTCATCCACGGTGATAATGCACGCCCAGACGCGGCAAGAAGGACATGTGCTAAGATCGAGGAATGTGGCTGGGAGAACCTCCTCCACCCGGCGTTTTTCACCCGTAAGCAACAAACTACTGTCTTTTTCGCAGCCTGCAAGACCACCTTTCCGGCAAAACACTACGAAATAAGGATGAACGTGCGTCGAAATGCGATCCAGTTCTTTGCCTCGAAAACCGGTGAGTTCTTTCAGCGGAGGATTCAACAATTAGGCAGGTGTCAGAGTGTTGTGGAGTCCGATGGAAACTATTTTCCTGACTAACGGTAGTGTTCCAGTTAAGTTATCGTTACCTGATTGTAAGTTAGCGGGCAGGGTTCATTAATTATGGTACCAACTTAACATTCGATTCGTGAAATTTATAGAATCACTAGAAAATTTCAGGCACGATGTTTAAAAGCAGGGTTCGGACCCACGTGCTTCCCCTTCCCAACGCACAATGCTGATCTCAAATTCGCGCATTCATCGCAGGGGTGAGTGCTATCGGATCACATAACATGAGATAGCACGTTTAAATTTATCAAAGTGATATTTCCAGGAGTTCTTATAAACAAATGATGGGAGTTGGAGAGCTCATAACGTTAAATAGTGTAAAATATTAGCTTCCTTACCAAGTTTGACTTTAGAATATTTGAGAGTTCCAAACGCAGATCCCAGCAAAGTTTTGAAAGAAACTAATAAATGATCACATGCTTTTGTTAATAGAACCTAAAGACCATTGATATGATGTGTCACTTAACCATGTTGTCATTTTAAAAAATCACTTTTCGCCACTAGACCACAATAAAAATGGGACAACATGCAATGCTTGAACATTCGCTCTGAAATTCAAAGGGGCGCTTGCAGGGATTCCTAATGGAAATCAATTTGTTACGAAATTAACGGGATGGGAAGTATCTTTCGAGTCACCCTGTCTTTATATAATATTCGCATTTGTCAGGGATCAGAGCAATTAATTAACACGACAACTTCACTAATAACTTTAATGAAATATTTAAATTCTCTTCAGCGCAACCTTTTATCTAAACGGGAATGGGAAATGCATATCTTCAACACATATGTATGAAGTGGTGCCTACCTTTCAGGCGTTCAGAACAAAATTTTGGAAACTTTGGAGTTCGTCCGTGAAGCTCCCCCCAAGGACAACACAAACGACCAAATTAGTAAAGCTTTAGTTTGACATGGTCACAGGACTTATTCCAGCGACCGACTGTAATGACTATGGTTTCTCCGCGGTTTTTCTTAACTCCATCTTGAGGCGGGGTTCCTAAAGAATATAAATAAAATTCAAACCTAAGTGTGCTGATACTATTCATGTATGACTGCAGTCGGCCTCGAATTAACATATTTCTTGTGGTAAGTCGGAGGAAAAGAGGCCGTTGGGAAGACGGAGACGTCGTTGGGAGGACAATATTAGAGGGGGCCTACGAGAGGTGGGTGTTTGTGATGAAAACTGACTTGATCTTGCCCAGGATAGAATACAGTGACGAACGTTTGTTACTGCGGCGATGAACTTGCGAATTCCGTAAAGCATAGAGTTAGTTATCTTTCACCCAGCAATTTCCAGCGTGGTAGCCTTTCTGCTTGGACAAAATATTTGCTAATTATCGTAACAACAATGGTCTATGACGCCATGACTTAAACAGACCATAGTGCGGCTTAAAACTCTGTTTATACTTTTCTTCGAGAGACGCCTTCCCAACTCCGGTACTTTGCGTTAATCATTTATTCTCCTTTCCTGTCTCTCAATAACTAGAGAGACTGTAAACGACTCGTTTCCTAAATCTCCACACATTCACTCGTGCATTATGCATGAAACAGCATATCATATGGGAACTATTTTTAATAATCAACTTCCCATTTAGTGATAACTTTCCTAGGATGTACATGCACTTTAATTAAACTCAGAGCAAGAAAAACAAATGTCCATTAATATTAACATAACATGTATGTGTACACCCCATTCTGAGAATAACAAAAACTAATTTATTTTTTTTCCTTTTGCTGCTCACGTAAAGTAAAATGAGGTACCCTGAAAAGCGCTCAAGAGGATTTTTACCCCCACCCCCACCCCATGTCGTTGCAGAAACAACATCTGTAAACAAGTGTTGAACATGCAGGAAGTAGCTTCGTTGGTCTTTCATTTATTTCTAATGTTTAGTTTCCGCTCTGAATAACTTATAAGGTGTTTTGTTGGTGAATTTAATTTTCAGTATGCTTTTTTGCACTTATCCGGTTTCAAAACTTTTCGACCTGTATTTTTTAAAAAAGAAACTAACCGTCGCCTCCAGAAGTCAAGAGATACTAGTACTATTGATGAACAAAAAAAAATTCGAGGTAATCTTTTATATATAACCCGAAATATGTGACACACAATTGTCATATTTTATACATAGATATCTTAAGGCCCAATATTTCTTTGTACTAAATATACCAATTGTATGTCACATATATTTTCAGTTATATAAAAAAAAACAGTAACTGGAAATTTTTCTTATTCGCCACGTCACTTGTATCCCTTCGCTTCTGACCCCTATTTTTTAAAAGCATTTGTTTAGGGATAGGGTATATTTCTGGCAAGTTTACTGAATGAAAGCTGAACTAATTTGTCGTTGGGTGGGCGGGAATTAACTCCCTATTGAAAATTGTTTATCACTTTTTTTTAAATACTTAATCATTTTTCATGAAACAAAAATAATTTTGTTCCTTGTAATGGTAGACTTTATTGTATGATATCTTATCTATGTCATTGCTGGCATTAGTGGCGGACCATGGCGAAACGTCTAACCTTGCTTGAGCAGTCTCACCTTGCATCCTATTACGAGTATGGCAGCCGTGGTACAAATACAGAGATGGCGGCGATCTGTGAAAGCACTTCGTGCCTCGGTGTATGAAGATGAAACATAAACATAGGTTTAAAACATGTACTAGGTACCACTTTGAGTATAATTTGCTAAGTCGATACCACTTACGCTATTATTTGTCGAGCTATGACGTGATTTGTGACGATGCTGCCTTAACTTTGAGCTCTTGTAGCTCCGATAAGCAGATTTTTGGGAATTTTCTCAAAAGAACCTTTTTCTTGTTTTGATGTAGATAGTTACCTCCCAAAGTTTGCACTATTATGTCACGGACGCCCTGTATAATCAATCAATATTGTAACGAACGAGCAAAAAAATTAATCGTAAACAACTACATAAAATCATTAATCCAATCTTCACCTACTTTTCAATAGTTAAAAGTCATATTCTTTCCACTAAACATCTGTCATACCTAAACCTGTATCACCTTTACACGTTTATCTCCGAACACGTATAAATACGTAAACAAAAATCTAATTTCTAGATCCCACTTTAGCGTGCTAAATATTTTCACATTTCAATCATGCTTGATCTGAATTTTAATACATTTTAACTTGCGATATGTACTTATAAATAGTATCAAAGAAGTGCATTGAATTATGACATCGGATTGCGAGTACTAGCGTCCAATAAAGACATAAATCCCACCATTTACTAGATTCTCTTTTGATCCTACCCGAACAAGTCAGTGCTACGAGGTTAGTGTCCTTTCTTTCAAAAGGTTTCATTGCCTATTGCCTCTGGTTCCCATGGACACGTTACCACTAAGCTCCCTTTGACTATGACTATGTGGTGTGTTTGTATAAACCTAGTACAGAAGCAGCGGGTGACAGATTATCTCGTGGTAGTAGAAGAGAGTAAACTGTACGTACAACTACTCTCTCTCTCTCTCTCTCTCTCTCTCTCTCTCACACACACACACGTGTTTGAAGTAGAAAGTGAGGACGTACTTCTTAAAGCGTAATCTGAGGACTCTTGTTATGGCGCGCACCTAGGATGTTTTGAGGATCTGATAAAAGCCAATGCTTTCAGAGGATTCTGTTGCTATCAACGCAAAGAGAGGACTTCAGATGTCCACAATCGCTGTATCCGACACACACACACGTACACAGTTGCACTACACAAACAAGCTCAAAGATTTAAGGAAAGTTAACCGATAGCCAATCAATATCTAAATTTGAGATTTACACTCTGTGCTTAAAAAAAAGAAACACACACACACAAGCAAGTAAAGCGGGGCTCGTTCGGGGGATTGTGCAATATATGATAGCGCCAGGCTTCAACAGCGAACGTACTATTTGGATGGTCAATGTCACATTGGAAAAAAATATGACGAGACATTTCCAACGAGTCAACAACCACATTTCTAGTCCTAGTAGCTTTTATGATATAGCCAGCCCTATCTCTTGAACCGCTGCTGAAATGTTTCTGACCTATACGGGTTTGAGCTAGTCTTGAGAAGACCTTTCCAACGACACCTCAACTACCTTCCTAGCCCTAGTAGTTCCATAGTTGAAAATCTCCCGAAACTTACCGAGCCACTTTAGCTCAGTGGTAGAGCGTTGGGGTAGCATTCGGGAGGTCGTGGGTTCGATCCCAGCGTCCGACCATCCTCACTGAAATTTTTCATATTTTTTTCTCAGTTAGCAAATGCTGGGATGGTACCTTCAACATAGGCCCAGGCTGACATCTTCCCGAATCCTTTTCCCTCCCCTATTCCAGCCTGAGTCTTAGATGTCTAAAGTCCATAAATAAAATTCAAATTCAATTCCCCCCACTGAAACTCGGAAACTGTCTCTGCGATCTGGATAAGTGATACGGGATTCAAATTGTCTTGCTGAAACCTGTTCAATGACTCCTCAACAAACTTCTCTAGGCCCCGATGTGCGGAAGTTATAAATTACCCTCCTATCTCTGGCACCGTTCCTACAATGTTATAATGTATACGGGTTCGAGCAAGTCTCTCTGAGACCTTTCCAATAACACATCAACCACCATCATAGCATTTAGCAGTAACTGAGTTAAAAGTTGTCGACAGACGGACAGCGCGGTTGTATAAAGCTTCACAGCACTTACAATTATTGTGCAACTATTAAAATATAGTTTCCGGAACTAATTTTGGGGCAGTAATAAACCATGTAACAATAGATAGCAGCACTATTTCCGTATGTCTTTTTTTTGTCGTACGAAATTGCAATCCTGCTGCTACAAATTAAAACCTAGAGAGTTCAAACTTTCAAAGGAGAAAGTTCATAACCATTTCAGAAGTTCAATCCTTGCAAATTTTTATTTATTTTTTGTTCATTATTAAAAGAGCTTCATTATTATAGGTTTGGATATGCACTTCAACAATCAAGCGATTTCAACAATGAACAAAAATGAAAATAAAAAATAATGGCACTGATAAAACAACTCTTGGTTATGAACTTTCGTCTCTGAAAGTTTGAACTCTCTAGGCTTGAATTTGTAGCAGAAGGATTGCAATTTCGTACAACGATAAAAAAAATACGAGATACATGCAGAAGTAGTACTGCCATCTATCGTTAGAGATCTTTGTTCTACACTAATCTTAATGCAAAAAAAACTTAATTTGAGTGTCATTACCATGTTTTAACATCGCAATTTGGTTGAAGCCCTACGTGTATTCCCATGCAGTGGTTTGTCTAGTTCCCTTGGATTCTGTTCAATCGTTCTGCACTATTTTTCTAAATGCGTTTAACAATCCAGTATCGCTTCCATTTAAAAGGAAAATTCTTTACCATCCTAATACGGTTGAAGCCTTAAGAATATTTCTCCAGGTACATTATGTCAAGTTTGCCTGAAATTGATTCGCTTATTCCTAAACATACAAAATTTCGAAGCAAATTCACCAAGCCGTTCTCACAGGAGGGCGCGAATGTGAGTTTTAGTATTTGTGTCCGGTTGCCATGGAAACTGGAATTCATTGAGAGTTCTAGTGTGGCTGAAACGTGAAGAGTTGTCCGCTCTGTAAGAATACTAATAATCATGGCTGGAAATCGGTCCAGCCTATTTTACTTAAAGAGTGAAAATGTGTAAAGTACCCGTTACCGTGGAAATCATATCGCTTGGGATAAGTCACAAACCTTTTGAACTTCCTTCAGACCCACGAACGTCGAAACAATTTTATTTCATAAAAGCATGAAGTGAATGTAGAAGAATATCGCGAACTCAGCTCAAATTATACAACAAATTAAACCGTCTTCTAAAATGCACTAACAGATAACAAACAAAAAAAACTAGTAAAGAAACCATATTTATTGTTACCGGTACGTAACAACAACATTGAAATAGGACTGATAGTAATAATATATTTCGTAAATATTTTCTTTATCGTTTAGTTTTTTTTTTCTATTTAAAACAAATGACGTTTCGGTGATTTGTTTATAAATTTGCAGACACTTAATAAAACCAATGATCCTTTGTTTTCTATTCTTACTTAATTAAACCCTTCTATATAGGCAACTCAAATCACTTAAAAGAGAAGTGGGTTGTCTGCCTGGGAAGGCGCAACAAAAATGCCTTTTTCTATCCATTATTTGTCCATAAAAGGTTCTTTTTGTCATTCATTATTCTAATGCTATACCTTGGAGGTAAACTAGGCTATGTCGCTTTTCGTGTTCAGTGCTCAGATTTGTTGATTTGAGTACACTGTTTCCCATTTTCTTTGCGACATATTGTTGTGTTATCAATTGCCAATTCTTCTACAAAATAAACAATGACATAGTTGTGCACATATCCAGGAAAAGTATGCTCCTATACAAAACTATGTACTGAGGTCGACTTTGGCAAGATAGTGACATAGTGCAGCTTACTTCCAAGGTACAGAATGTTTCTTTATATGCATTATAAAAATATACTACGACCACTACCGGGACAGTTTGTACTAAATTTTAAATAATTATAAAAATCAGTTCACCCATTTACAAGATAAGATAAGACAAAATTATTTTTATGGGTGGTAACAGCAATATCACCCATTTACAAATTAGTCTCGGAAAAAATGTTATAAACAAGCCAATAAAACAATAGGTGAAACCTTGAACTTCCTCCTTTTTTTAAAAGCGAGTTTAAATTTAATTGAATTAACTTTCTTAACAGCCTTTAGGTATCTAGACTGGGATAGCGTAGGAGGAAAGGATATTAAAAGGAAACTATATGTGTACTGAAGATTTAGAACGGTATTCTAATCCTAGTGTACTGCTCAGACAGTTTCCTGTTGAATTTTTTAAAATAAAATTAAAAGATATTTAGAGGATTATTTCCGTTTTCAAAAGGATGGAAAAAATGCCTGCGGAGTTGTAAGTGGAGACGTACGTATGGCAAAAATCGACCTGAAAAATGAAGGAAAAAAGCAATAAAAACCTTCAAACGAATGTTATTTACAAGAAATTTATACACAATAAACTCTAAAGCTACAAGTAAGTAATAAATTCAGATTTTTGTTTCTGTTCCCAACTGACAGAAATTTCGTGCTAGAAATGGACAAAACTGCTGTTATTCGGTAACAGTGATAAAAAAAGTTGCTATATGCAAATATCTGTTAACAACAGCAGTTAAAAATAGCAGTTTAGAAGAAAATGTATGGGAATTATTTTCTCCTGACTGTGAAAAAGCAGTGTAAAACACCATTTTAGACTATCTTACTTACCTGTATCCTGTTATGTGTGCAGTAGAGTGATGGACTATGATATTTTAGTTCATACTGAACTGTTAGAAAACGATCGTATGTAGTTATCGGAGCTTGAACTAACTGGTGGAGAGGAAACAGTATATCAGAACATAATTAAATCAGGAAAGTATAAAGCGGCGGGTATGGCGGGGAGCGGGAAGCGTGATTCAGTTTCATGCTAAATTAGTATAATAGACTATTTTAAGTGTGATTATATACAGGGAGTTTGTGAACTACACCGACAAACTTCTGGAGGTGATTCTTTACATTAAAATAAGAAAAAATTCTTCTGACAAAGTTTCGAAATGTGCAATTTCGGAGCTACAGGCGGCCGAAAGCGTGGAAAAATGAACTTTTACAGCTTCATATTTCTATCACACGAACAGTAGAACTGAGATGGAGACTTTAAATGTACGCTATCCAAACACGCATATTTCAAACTTCCGCAATGCGATTACACAAAGGAATTAGAAATTCTCTGAAGTAAAGATGGGTCAAAATGAGCATGAATTTTCCACCAGGAAATAATAATTCTTTTGCGCCAAGTCGATATCTCAAGTAGATTCCATATACCGAAACATTTTTTAAAAGAAGACGTGGTTGCATAAGAAGTAGGCGTGAGAATTGCATACTTTCATAGAGCGTTTTTTTATTTGTTATCAAAGAATTTTTTTATTTGAATTTTATTTATAGCCTTTAGGCATCCAAGGCTCAGGCCGAAATAGAGGAGGGTGCCATTCCGGCCTTTACCTGGTGTGACTGAGGAAAAAACCTTGGAAAAACTCAATCAGTATGGTCAGCCTCTGAGATCGAACCCACAACCCCCCGAAAGCTACGCAAACGCTCTACCACTGAGCTACGGCGGCTAGGCTTGTTATTAAAGAGATTGAATATCATTGCTCAATTGGATGCTATGAAAGAGGTATGCCATCTTTACTCACATGGGACGTCGTTTAATTCACGCTTATTTCGACCTACCTCATCTTCAGAAATATTCCGAAATCCCGTACTTCCTTTGGGGAATCCTTTGCGTGCCCATTGCGGAACTTTGAAATATGCATTTTCAAATGGAGCAGGTTTAAAGTTTTTGACGATACTATGACACATTATCTTACTGTTCGTGGTGATAAAAATATAAAACTCTAAAGTTAATTTCTCCACGCTTTTGGTAACCTGTAGTTCCGAGACTTTGCAAATTCCGATATTTTGTCAGAGGAACTTTCATCTTATTTTGATGTAAGGAATAAGCTCCAGAGGTTTGTCGGTGTAATTGATAAACGCTCTGTATATACACCATGCCCAGACATACCGCGGATCCCCATCGAAAACCCGTGGTCATCTTCCAAATAGAACTTATAGATACGTGCCTGATTAAACGTAAGAAGGGAGTGGATAAACCGAAACTCGGATCTAGGGGAGTACAAAAGGCTCTTTGTCCCTATGCGCAACCGGTTGGGAGCATTTTGGGTGCGCCTTTTTGAAATAAATGTGTTAGATTTGGCGGCCGGCAGAGTTACTAGACAAAATGACAGTGTCCGTCTCAGGCGCAGTATTTCGTAGATGCAATAGGGGTTCGTTCATCTCTATCAGTTTGCC
>JAGDQP010069028.1:0-10940 GCA_022664845.1 Lepisma saccharinum
CAGCATTTGACATGTTGTTACGATAAGAAAGCAATAATGCTGCTCAAGTGTTTGGCTGTCACCATCTTGCTTGCTTTCATAGAAATTGAATGTTCTCAATGAATGGGAATTCTGGTTCTCAATTGACAAATAGGAAGTGATTAAACCATGGGATAAGTCGTGCAAGTAACTTAGTTTGTTTTGGGGGTTCAGCAACATATATTTGATCCCACACACTGTTTAAATTTATAGTGTAGTCGTTTTATTCAAATGTTATTCACTAAATATCGTTGCATCTAGTACCTTTTCTGTCTGACGATTTAGCTAAATAGGTAAGACGCTCGACTGCTAACTGAACAACCCATGTTCAAATCTCACTGCTGCAGTATTTTTTTCACAGTACCGAAGTCAACACCGTGTGTTGTGTTGATTTAACACACAAAAGTGGTAGTCACGCTGGGACACTGATTATGTTGAATTAACACATCTATTTTTTGCAGTGTAAGTCTCACCGAGCGGCTGTGGATCAGCAGTAGAATATTGGCTTAGTATTCAGGAGATCACGGGATCGATCCCAGCTGTTGATCATCCCGACTGAGGTTTATCCGGGGTTTTCCATCAGTTCCACCATGCAAATTAGATCCGGCCAACCCTGTAAAACTTCATTTACACCCTCCCAATTTTGACTGTACCCCAAACTGAAAATCCTGCCGGAATTCCTGGTTCAAACGCAAGGATATAATTAAAAATTCTGCTTTGTCCTTCTGGTTACTGGGTATAAATTGGGTCAGTCCGGATCCGGAACCTATACCAGGTGGCCTGGTCGAAAACTTTACCCGATTGACCAGATTGATTCAGTGACCCGTTTTAGCTCTGCTACGTAGGGACATAGCAGGAGTGGTGCACTTGTTTTCGTCTCTAACAACTAAGCACTAATATGGAGGTTGAGTTAGCACGAACTGTGTTCAAGTCGACCATCCTCACTGATGCTTTCCTTGGTTGCGCGTTGTCTCACCAGATGATATAATTGTACCTTTCTTAAGGCCGGGATTGATTCCTTCCCACATTCCTCACCTTACCTAAGTACATAGCGCGTTACAATTAAACGCATTAAACAACAAGTTTGTATATTAAACCACATAAAATAGGCATTTTAAATTACAAACATATTAAAACTTTATAAAAATATGCTAGTATATGCACTAACGGGCAAAATACATACGTATACTTAAAATATGTCATTATATGGGTAATAAAATCCCCATAATGTTAGGAAATGGTGGGTATAGACAAATAATGGTTGTGTTAAAAGGTTCGGACAACCATAAATTGTTTGATAAGTTCCTTGTGTGAATTTCTAACCAATCTCAATATTGCAAGAACACACACACAATTAAAAAAACAAACAAGTTGCTCCAAATCTGGTTTGCTACTCAGATGTCTTGTCCAAAAATTTTCGTCGCAGAATCTGTATTTTCACCCCGTGGAAACTATTCACCGTATCTTATTATGACCTCGGAGTGGCACAAAGGTTACCGCGCTCAGTTTCTTTGCGCGTGGTTACGGTTTCAATTCCCGCTAGTGTCCATTGAACGGAGTGTTTCGGAGCCTACTTCACCGAAAGCTGTACATCTCGTCCTTGGACACTCTCGAGCTCGTTTAAGACGTTAATAACAATTCATTCAATTCCTGTCTCTTTTAACGTCAGGTGCAGGACACCTACATTTTTCTGGTTGTTTTTGGTTAAGGAAATAACCCTAGTTAGTATTTTAATCCTGAGAGTGAGTTATTTAATTTGCTTTCCTGAAGTACATGGATCTATTTTAGCTAGTATTTTGTACAGATCCAGATAAAGATAAAATAAAGATAAAATGAATTTTATGGGCGGTAACAGTACTATGGCTTACTCCCTTCCCGAAATACAGATCCGGGATCTTCTACAAAAGTGGATGAAATTGCGTCTTCTGTGACAAGTTTAAAAAGCATTTTCTTTTCAACTCTTTTCTCTTTGATAAACACAGCGTAGTAATTATTTGGTCTTTGTAAGGCTGCCGCAATTGGAAGGAAAGCCATACTAAAGAAACTTTGTTAACAAATATAATTTTAATTGAAAGAAATAAAGTCAATATCATTTCCTGTTTGCTCTGAAAACTTCGCACTTATTTATACAAGCAAAAAACAATGCACACTTGAACGCAGTTACAGAAGCAGAACAATATGAAATGGTAACAACATTTTATTAATTAATAATACGATTGACAAATGCGCAACGGGAGCTCATACTTTATCAACAAGTTCTCAATGGAAGATATATATATGTGGTTGCTGTTTGATTACAAAAGTTTGCCCTGTAATAGATTCAAAGTTAAATTAAGTTTATTTTGACCCAGTTTCAATGCAAAGTAAGAACACCAGATGTCAATTAATATTTAACGGATAAATTTTATTAGCTACCTGCAATAATCAAATTAAAACAGGATTAAGTTATAGAAATCAATTTCTTATTTTTATTCGAACCGACTGAAAATGATGCACATAGTACAAATTTGCTACATATTAAGACTTTTTAAAAAATCGTTCAAATTTACGTTATTTCTTTGTCAACAATAGTTTGATATATATTGATGTAGTCTTGACAAATATTGAGTGTGCTTAGTTTTTTGTGGTATGCTTTGTTGGTGCTGACTAAGAAAACTCTGCTGAAAAAAGTTACTTTAGTCGATAATCCATTTTGTAATTGTTCAAATAATGACTCGTTAGAGGACGCTAGTCATTTATTCTTTCAATACCGAAATTTCTCAAAAGATCCAGACGAAAACTGTCTCAACGTAGCTAGTAGTTCATATCCATTTTCAATGAACTCAGTCTTACAAGGGAGGGTCACGATATGTTGTCGCTGACATCCTAATCAAACATAGTGCATCTGATAGAGGATGGTGAGATATGAAGAATACCAAAATTTAAGGTGCGATGGACAAGGAGGGGCGGAACTAGGGGGGACGAGGCGAAACCTCGAAATTCACAGAAGTTAGATAAAAGATATATCCACGGTGATTCGGAATAAAGGATAGTACTTTCGGGAGGAGATTTCTGATATTGAAAGATGTAAAAAAATCGCTTTCAGCATGGGTGGAAATTTCGCTTCGTTTTGGAGATACAGCATTTCCAACTCTGAGCCCAAAGTCGACGCCTAATAATGTGAAGAAATGAATAATTCTCAATAAGTCAGAAACGAGTCATTGAATAAACGTTCCGTTTCCGGAAATTTGTTTCTTGGAACATGGTGGACATCAGGAGTGAAAAAAACGATATCACGGTTTTGTCAGTGTTGCCAACTAGGTATAACGTTTAAATTTTTCAAATGGCACTACGTCATATTATTGGGTATTTTATATCTTCTAAATGTGACGATAAAGAATATACTTAAAGCACACACCACAGTGTTGCAAACTATAGATAAGGCAAAAAGATATTCGCGATCTTATACAAACTACAGGTCAGTCCATCTGAAATCGTCCAGCTCTTTAAAAAAATATTTTTATATTTATATTCCTTATACAAGAATAGTTCAAAACGGAGATGGGTTAGTCAGTCCCACGCTCGACTGCCTTTACCTTCCTAAGGTACCCAGGGGTACCAAGGACACTCTGGTACTCAATATGATAGGAGGCTGTCTCAGAGCACCAGGCATCAGAAAACTGCGAGAAAATTCTTTAGTGTTCTGGCCGGGATTTGAACCCGAGCCGACAGATTCGTAGTTAAACGCTCTGCCGCCTGAGCCATTGCGACTCCTTATATAACTAAAAATAAATGTTTGGAGTGTTTATAGCAAAATCTCGTGGTTAGTATGTTATATAGTGTTACCCGACGCCACCACCATATTGCTTTGCAGTGTTTGTCAATTAAAACTTCTATAAGATAGCGTAGTTCACTTCGATGTATGTTGATAAGTTGTTTTGATATTTTTGACAATATTAATACGAACTATATTGTCTGTGAGCGCCCATTCTTTTATATTTGTTCATATAATCCTTAAATATTTCAAGTAGCTGAAAAATTTATTTCCTATTTTTATCTGGATGTTGAAAACGCACAATGCCGCCTAAACAAAAACACATGGAGAAAAATTGCCTTCAAATTTGAATTTAGAAACTTTTAATTTACCTTACCGCTTTTAGTTTGGTGAAGGTACAACTTTCCAACATGATATTTCTTTATTATATGTGCTCAACTTGTATATCAAGCCCAAATCTGAGGTATTCTTTTTTCTTTATCTGTTTTTGCTTAGGCGTTAGTGTGTATGGTACAAGAATCCAAGAAGGAAGGTTGTATCCTTACAAGGTTATAAACAGCCACAAAAATCAGTATCTATGAATGTAAATCTCAAGCATTTTCTTTGAGCTCACCCTATTTTGATAGTCCTCGATCTCCCCTTAGTCACTATAGACAGAGACTTTTGACAGATCTTTATTTTATCGTGTGAATGGCATGTTGAGAAGGACGGTGGGAGACCAAATAAGTATCAAAAATTGATTTTGTTGTAGATACAGGTTCTGAAATAACTATTTGTTTATACGGAGCGGATACGCTGGGGAAATTTAGCGATCAACCTCAAAATCTACGGCTGCGATAGCTCAGTGGTACAGCGCTTCCCCTCTGGCGCGTGGGTTCGTCGGTTCGATCCAGGACATGTGGGTTTTAAGGTGGACAAACAACGTGTGCGTGGGTGTTCTCGGAGTTCTCCCGTTTCCCCCAATTCATCATCCATTCGGTCTGAACCAAAGTTGCCTAAAGTCCTTAAAAATTCAAATTCAAACCTCAAGATATATACGTGGTCAATTTGAAAGACTGCACAATCAACTAACTTCGCTTTTCCTTAAATTTCCTCAGTCACATCAGATGAGAATATTCAGATGGAACCTTGAAACTGAGGTCAAAACCGTTACTTCTCTTCTTCCCCAAAAGTCTCAGTTAGTAAGGAGAAACAGGATCAAAGACGAATTCAAGTTTATAATTCAATTACTGTGTGAAGTTTCCAGCTTCTATTCCCTCCACGTGACAAATGGATGAGTATACGTTTTTCGTAGGAGATGACAAGTTGGCCTTTGGAATATTTGTCTTCGTCGATGCTTGTCCCCATGTTCCCACCGCCACCACCTCATACACACACACACACACACACACACGTTTTCCTTCTAGAAGATTTATCCTCCCAGCCAGTTAACAAGACTTCTGTTATTCATCCCCCTATTATTTGAGAACAGCCTTTTTCCCTGGTGATTCCAAGATATTTCTATCTATCTGTCCCCCCCCCTCTCTCTCAATCCAATTAAAACACGTTCCTTGAGTTCGTGAGGATGACCCTGACTTAAAGGCAAGAGGAAAGGGTAAAGCAGGAAACAGCATAGGGAGTTCGACAACCCGCCATCCCTCGACTTACTTTCCTTTCGAATTTCATTAATCTCCGTCAAAATTGGCTTTCGTAACATTTCCTCGTTCCATCTTCACTTCTACAGCAGCGCCCCCTTTCCTTTGAACCTTCTAGATGTTCGAGGGATGGAGGCCATTGATGAAAGACGACCACGCGGGACTCTTGTGTGTTTATCTTGACCGACTAACCTTGAGAAAGTTTTCCATCATCTTACAAGAATATAACAAACGTCTGCCGTCATCGCCTACTCAATCAAACACGTGATGTTGAATACTTTTTTCCTTGTTAACAACGCTCTTGATTTATTTTCTGGTCTCTTCCACAAGAAGTTCCGTAAACAGTAAGATGATAAAAAAAATGTGTGGGAGAGAGAAAGATGTATCATGTCTGTCTGTCACTTTCTCTGTTTCTTCCCCCGCCCCCTCCCGTCGTTCTCTCGCTGACTTTGGCTCTTCACTGAAAAATTACGTTGAGTTGTCTGGAAGCTGAGTGCAAGGCTTATTATTTCCCAGAGAGAAGGAATATTCTGAATCCTTTAACAACTTTAACATAATTACTTTTACTGTTCATTTAACTAAAATTTATAGGTCAGCCAGCAGACAGGCAGCTACAGTCTATGTATAAGGGATGAAGTACCTTGGCGATCACTCTTACGCGTCAGGAAGAGGGAACTTAGCGGCTGATTTTTAATCTAGGTACCGAATTAGTATTCCTTGGTGGAACTGAAGGAAATCTGGAAACTCTAAATCAGTGTGGCCGGCAATGGGATTTGAAACTACGTCCCTCCCTCACTGACGGTCCTAAGTACGCGGGAGTAGTACAAGGGCTGGGTTCCAACTCATTTATGTAAATAAATCAATAAAAATTAAGGAATTTGTCATGTAAACTATCACACTTGGGAAAGGTTTCATAAGGAAATAACATTTTATACAATACACAACGTTTAGTGTCGATGTCTTAGACCTTTACAAGTGCATATCTATTTGTTCTGAACACCATTCTTCCTTCTCGTTAAGGCGCCAGGACCTTACTTAAGGGACTATCGCGGTCTTCGCCTGGTGAACCTGAAGGAAATGCTGGAAAACCTCAGTTATGTTAATCAGTGGTGGAGTTCGAATCCACGTGCCTACCCATTACCGATCCAAAGTCAGCGACGTCATCGATTGAACCACGAATGCTATGTTTAAAGAATATGGGCAAAACATTATGAATCGTATATTTTTAGTTTATTTTCTTTAGTTCACAATGGTTCGTGGTGTCCTCCAATCGTGCAACAAATCACATATGTATTTGTGGTGGACATGGTTAATACTAACGTTATATTTTTCTTAGAATTGTGCCGTACCGAACTTAATTAGTCAACTCAAGCGGGAGTTTCAATCTGTTTTCAGAGAACCATTAATGACAGTAGTAAATACACTTATAGTTTTATGCAGAACAAACACTACTCCTCATTAACTATTAAATACATCAATACATACTGTCTTCTACAAATTAACCACAACATTATTAATTTAACTTTGTAAACCTTTGCTACACATTCACTCCACTTGCGGTTGATATGTGCTTTTTTCGTTGAAGTTGTGGTACAATGCTTCAACTCCTTTGATCATTACGAACAACGTCAATGAGTGGTGTTTCTATAAAGGATTGAAAAATATAGGAAGAAATGACATGTGAAAATCATGAACCGGAATTACTGTTAATTACTCTTCTCCGGTACTAGTTTGTGGATACAAAGAGACTGTTGTGTGCAACTCAGCTTCCGGTTTCAAAGAACTATTTTCTGCTGATTTGGAAAAGAATGAAGTGAACACAACCGGAACATGACATATATATTCATTATATAAGAATATACACTGTTCGCTATTAAAAATGCAACCTCAAGAAGAAGAGAAGGCAGCAGCCCCAGATTTGGCAAATAGATACCGTAAGGTATAGATAGCAATGATTAAACTTACCGCTCTACGCTCTGCTGAAGGTATGAGCTGCAACACGACGAGGTATAGAGAGGATGAACTTTGGATCTCCTCCTGTGGTATGGCAAGCCATGTGTCCTCGACTGTAGCTGAGAGAGGTCGCTGGTGTTAGAAGCGTTGTGCAGTCATGGACCAGATGTATTTAATCGGCAAGAGATCAGGTGAATACGCTGGGCAAGGAAGCAGGGGAACATGGTGTCCAGCTAGGAATGCTAGGACATCGCATGTCACATGAGGGCGCCTGTTATTCTGGTGGAATATGGTCCCCGGCAGGATCTGAACTAAAGGGACCACAACCGGGTCCAACGCATTGTCCATGTAGCATTGGCTGATCACATGTCCGTCAATGCGTAGGAGACACGAAAGGGCACGGAATTCAATGGCACTCCACACCATATCACCCGGTGCAGGAAAAACGTAGCGATGCAAAACGCAAGCGTCACCCAGCCTAGGGGCATGGTACCGCCATGTACGGATGCGGCCATCATGATGCTGCAAACAGAAGTGCGATTCGTCTGAAAAGAGGATGTCCTGCCATTCGGCTCTCTATGCACATAGAGATATTGTATGCTATTGTAGTCGCTCATACCTATATGATGTGCAGTCAGCGGAAACCGCACTAATGGGCCAAGTATGCCCTGCTCTGAAAGATTGTTCACGAGACGAGATTTTGGCTGTCTCTTCTCGAAAATGTTTTGCTCAGAGAATGTCTCATCTCGAAAAGATGCATATTTTACATTACGAGAGTTCTGTCTCGTCTCGCTTTCTATAGCCATTTCTCTGTCTCGTCTTGTAGAAATGTTCTTGGCACCACTAGACGTAGAACTGTTCGTGGGGACACTGAGTGCTGTGCAACATGCGTCAGTGCGTGCGAAAGTGTTCGGGATGTGGCTATTTGATCCGGTAGACCCATACACACAAGCCGTCTGTCCTTGTGGCCTGTTGTATTGTGCGGTCGTTGAGATACGGCATAATCTTTGCAGCACGAACAGTCGCCTAACCACTGCACTGTGACCCTCTGGCCTGCCTCCGATTGCTGTTCCTAGATGGCATACCGGGCGGCTCTGAAGTATCACGAAGCTGTCGTGCTAATCAGTTGTTTATCTTTCTATGCACTACACATCCTGCAAATTTTGCATTAATTTGATGGCTCCTTCTTGGTGTAGCATTTTTAATGGCAAGCAGTGTGTATATTTGGAGTGTGGAACCTCAATAGCTCTAAAAACAAAATTCGAGTTATCGAATATTTCGACTTAGCAAGTTCGAGCTATCAAGAGAGAGAGAACATACGAAACTTAGAGAGCCGGAAACTGACTGATGCTTCTGTTTTACAGTTAGGGTCTGCAATTTCGCTTACGAAAATGATAATGTGCGAAAAAGAGTTCGAGTTATAGAGGTACGTTTAGAAAACAACAAAAAATTCGAAATATCGAGGTTTTTATTTCAGAGCATTGGACTTGTAGAGGTAAGTTAACATGAGTTGGAATAGGGGTGATGAAGGGAGAATAAACAAATTACGAGATATTTAAATTATGACATGTAGGCAACTCAGGCTCAGGCTGAGATAGCGTGGGTAAGAGATTAGTGGAAAGTATTCGCCAGGATGTAATTTCCAGGCACCATCCTGACATTTTCCTGGTGTAGCTGATCATGGTAACCATTATTTTTCATGATAATGCGGATCAAACACAACATTTTAAAATATAAAATTAAAAGTTCACGATATATATTAACGTTTAATGTACCAATTTTGAACAACATAGAGATTTCTATCAGGATAGAGAAAAAGACAAAATAAGACATATCAATCGTTTGTTACAAATGAGTTTATTTATCTAATTACAACATGTGTATCATATATACATACACATACGTGTACACGTACGTGTGGCATTCGAAGTGGTCTCCCCAAAAATCCACCACACACTCTCTGCCAACGATGTAGAAGGTGACAAGTACCCTCACCTTACCATGAGAGAATGATCTCCCGTCTTACACCCCTGATACACGCTACGATTTGCTTCAGACATGTCGGAAGGATTTTTGCAGGAAGGAAATCGGAAAGAGTAGTGGAGCATTGCTTTAAATAGGGCTTTGTACACGTTCAGACAAAGAGTTCTTCAGGTTTTTTGCCGGACAGCTGCCTGAAGACTCCACTGGGCTTTCCGATTGTCTGAAGGCGGATCATGTTGCAGTGGCAATACAAAAGCAATGAGCGCGTGCATACATTCAGGTTTGTATCAGACAACGTCAGCCCGGTTTCAGTGTCTCCATCCCACTGTTCTATAATTAAATGTCCTCTTTCTTTGCATTACCTACTGTTTTAATGTTAATTTTCTTCCTTAAATACCATAAACTTTCCTATTATTAAAAGAGAATATAAAAAATATATCGTGATGTACTCCTTAACATAGAAATATTAATAGTTTATGTGTGATGTATAATGTGATAAGTGTTGATTTCCGTACTTGTCTCCCCAGCCCCTCATTCTTGCTTCTTGTTTCAACTTTTGCCACAAGACTTCCTTTTTTCGCTTGTGCAAAAGAATTATTGGGTAGCCAGGATTAATTGAATACTGAGGACTGCACGTACGCTGTAACCCGATCTCGTGGAAGACAAAACAAAAACAGTTAGACTTGTAGACAAAATCTTATGTGGACAACAGCATACAAATAGAATTCTCTCAGTATCGCACAGTCATTTGTTTGCGATAGAGACTTTAACCAAAGAAGTGCAACGATTACTTTAACCCAACGAGTGAATTCTGTCTTCAGGTTTCTGTCCGATATGTCGGAAACATGCGGATAATGTTATGTCGATGAGGAAAGGGAGGGAGGGAGAGAGAGAGAGAGAGAGAGAGAGAGAGAGAGAGGAATATAGTTTATACCCTTGGCTTATACAGTGTGTTCCATAACTCATGTTCTTCTTTTCTTTTTAATTTTGGAATAGAATGAATCCATGCTTTTCTCTGTAATTTTGCTAGCACGTGAGGAAGGGATGGGTGGATGAGTATGTACAATTGAATAAGATTAATTACAGATACATTGGACCCAGGGCCGGATTTATAGGTCTAGGTGCCCTAGGCCCATTCCAGCGCCCGCGTCCCTCCATCCTCACCACTTCCATCCTTTTGCCCTTACTACCCTTTACATGATGACAAATGACGCTTCTCCGTCTTCTAGCCATTAATAACAATAACCAGATATTAATTATTTAACTCTGGTAATGTGGTTATTTACAAAATACCTTTGAACAATAAAATAATTTCATTAAAATACATTGAGCAATTTTAATTAAATTATTGTAGGCTAGTTGTTGAAAATATGTTAATTACACTGAACAAGAATGTAATACAAACTATTTTTTCAATTTTATTATTTATTGGGAAGACCGAGACGTCGTTGGGAGGACAATATTAGAAGAGATCTTCGAGAAGTAGGTGTTCGTGATGAAAACTGGCTTGATACTGCCCAGGATAGAATCCAATGGCGAACGTTTGTTACTGCGGCGATGAACTTGTGAGTTCCATAAGCCATAGAGTTAGTTAGTTA
>JAGDQP010069029.1:0-10940 GCA_022664845.1 Lepisma saccharinum
AGAAAGAACTTCAATGAATTAAGACAATTTTCCAGCAGACTGAGCTTGCAACACGAAAGACCAAATGACGTAATCTTAGTGTAGGTCCAACCAGTTTTCAAATTTTCTGTTTCCAAAAGTTGGTTCTTTCAAACAGCATGGATGTGCAGTATTTATTACAGTAGTATCTCTCACCGCTAAGTGTGGAGTGAAGTCAATGTTGTTGGTAGTTCGAAGCTTCCTGCCTCTGTCTGGACTAGTCCTTACAAAAGGAACATCCGGACTAATTTTGTACCGCGAGCTACCTTATTTACTCAACAGTGGGTACAAAAGGAATTAAGACTACCTGCAGAAAGTTACCTTATTTAATGGATTCTCTGACCAATCATTAAAGGAATTAGAAGATTCAGTTAATTAAGAGAAAAATGGAGAAAAGCCGACAAGAGTGTAACCAGTAAATCCAACTGAACAATCAAAATGATGGATCGGATTAGCGCTGCTGTTTAAGGTTAATGTAACGCAACGATCTCCAACAAAAGATGGCAGCACTACCTCCGTATATGTCTACTGTATTTTTATCGTTGCACGAAATTTCAATGCTGCTGCTCCTACAAATTCAAGCCGCCTAGAGAGTTCAAATTTTCAGGGAAGGAAGTTCATAACCAATTCAATAGTTCGATCAATGCAATTTTTTTATTTTCGTTTTTCTTCATTGTTGAAATCACTTGACTGTTGTTGTGAATATCAAAACCTATAACAATAAAGCTTGGTTATGAACTTTCTTCCCTGAAAGTTTGAACTCTCTACGCTTGAATTTGTAGCAGCAACACTGAAATTTCGTGCAACGATAAAAATACATTAAGACATTTACGGAGGTAGTGCTGCCATCTTTTGTTGGAGACCGTTGCTTTACATTAACCTCAAAAACAAGCAAATCCTCGTTCAATTTGAAGATAGGCAAAATACAATGAAAAAAATCAGGCATACAGTGATATCCTTGTACATGTGGATAGGAATATAGGATAACTAAAGATAATTATTTTAAAACGAGCATGACAGGCTATAAGAAAAAGAAGAGTACAAAATTGTTGAAGGTTATATTCAGAAACAATGATAAGGTCCCACCTTATCAGTTTTAATAAATACGCCCCTACAACACTAAAGGTATGAGAATCATTTGCTATATTGCAATCAAGAAATCAATTAAGTGACGTATGGATTCTTCTTGACAACTTCTGGAACCAATACAAATCTGAACTTGCAGTTCATCTGCCCGGCATCTGCTAAAGTCACAGCATGCTTAATTGTCTGCCTGAGTTTCTCCCACCACGTGCTCGGTTCTCATTGAACGTTTCAATAACTCCTCTGTATGATAGTTTTAGCCAGTGGGACTTGGGCTCACCTGAAGGCACTCTATTGGATCGTGCGAACTATTGTGCAACTTGTTTTTGACAATGTGCCTATGTAGGCAGTGACACGTGGTGTTAACAAAATGGATTACCACTCCCTTTTTTCACCACTTTTAGTAATTTTCTAAGTTAATAATCAGCTCTTTTTACCAGAATAACTTAAGACCTTAAGAAATGATCACGTTTAGTAGCATAAGCATTGTAAAATATTTAAGTTATTGGAAAAATGCATATGATATTTTTTTTATTAAAGTTTGTAGCTGGTTTTACAGATTGAAATTACACGAGCATTTTGTATGGTAACATGGTACAAATTTAATTTGAATGAGGAAGAAATAATAATAATAAGATTATTTTTTCTTTTATATAAGAACATTTCTCTTTCCTCTTCTAAATGAGTGACCCTTGAAAAAATTTTCATGTGAAATACTCCACTATGACTGGATTAATCTACTAAGAAAAAAAAAATTGTCCAACTAAATTAACCTTATAAAAACCATGCGATCTTGTTTCTCAAGTGTAAACAGCAAATGTCAATACGAACGCAGTTATTTCTGAATTATACAATAATGACAAGAAAAATAAACTAAAACTTGTATGCCAATTAGTACACTCCATTGCAATTAAAAAAATTATTCAAGGCTTTAGAAAGTGACTTATCTTCCAGCACTAAAATATAATAATAATAATAATAATTTGAGAGGACAAAATACATATCTGTACAGTATGCTATTAACCACACTGCTTATGTGAAATTGAGAGTCATCTTTCCAAACGGAAAGACTACAGTGCTGGAGAAAAGCTTTAAGTGATTAAAAAAAAAAAACTTACACGCTCACTCCAGCACATCGCGAAAAAAAAAATGCTTCCAAATGCAAACACACAAGAATGAATTAATTTTTTTTTTCACTGAAGTTCTATTATTACAGAGTTCACATATACTCCCAGAAAAAAATCTACAACTATATCCGTCACCACCGCCCACCTCTAGTTCCAAAAAAAAACCCATGAGTGATGATTGCCTATGTCGTCAAAAACGAGTAATTTTTTTTTTCTCACATGAAAAGACATATTGTTATTTTTATTCTTTTTTAAATAATGTGTGTGTGTGTTTTAATGCGTAAGTATACATATATGTGTGTGGTGTATGAAGCCTACGTTATTGTGTAATGAAAAGGGTAATACTGAAATAATCTTGTCATTTTTGTTTTAAAGCTTCCCATTTAATAGAAGGTATTATTACTATTTTTTTTTTCGAACAGGATTTTGCAAAAGAAATTATGCACGTTCCCTAAAAACAACTGCATGTATATATATAATACTTAAGAAAAAGAAATAAGTTCATTATTTGTTACAATAAATAACATGCATTTGTTTTCAAGTAGTATGAAGGATTTTTTTTTTTTTGTCATGGACCCTGGTGGTGTAGGAATATATCTAGGTATATGTATGTATATATATATATAATATAATATAATGTTTGTATTTATATAAGTGGTTGATAGCAAAAACTGCGATACAGATAACAATGAGGGGGAAAATAGACACCCAGATTGCACGAGGGAATTCATTTGTATACGAAAAAACCAATGAAAATTTCTTTGCTATTTGTTTGGACTATATTTGACTATCTATCACAAAAGGACTGAACATAAAAATTGCCCAATAGAGTACTAAAACACCATTCCACTTTCAATAAGGCCTTTAAGTGAATTATATCTTTTTTTTTGTCATCTTTCTTGTTCTCTAGTGCTACAGACATATTTCCTGAATAAGAACGAAGTTTTTTTTTTTCTTTTACCACAAAAAATATTACAAAACAAAATACACACTGGTTCAGCTTCTTCTGAAAGTTGAAGTATAATACTCCACTGTGTGTCTTGCCACTGCTTTTTTTTTTAAAAACAGTTTATTCTTGTGAATTCTCCCCCCTCCAACCCAACTACTTTTACAGAGGTATGAAGTGAAGGCATAGTGATTTCAACCGTTGTCAAAATGCCACTACAAAGGTTTTTTTTTCTTTTTTTTTATTCTTTTCGAAACCAACAAACACAACTTTTGCATAACCCTGTTCTTTTCTCAAAATTCATGCTGTCTCTTTCGTTCAATATATATATATTATGCATCGTGTATATAAATAAAAATATCACCATTAATCAATCTTTGAGACGTCTTGGAGTAAAAGCACATGTACAACCTTTTTTTTTTTAAATGACAAGGCTATGCAAAAAGAAAAAAAAAAGTTTGTTGAGATTTCATTTTTAGTTACAAAATACTCTCCTTCCTCTTCCGTAAATTAAGGTGTTGTTTTTTTGTATTCTTCTTTACCTTTGTTTGCTTTGAATTATTCTGGAAGAGTTTTTTTTTTTTTTTCATCTTCACATACTACAATGGATGATGTGAATTTCTTTTCCCCTTGTTTTGTGTGTAACACTGCTGAAATGTAATTCTAAAAAACCTGAGAAGTGTTCACAGAACTGCCTGAACGTGGCAAGTCACAGTACTACAGCGAAAAACTGTACTTGAAACGTACAATCTAATATCCTTTCCTTAAGGATGTACATAAAATCCTCCTGTCCAGCACATAGTCAGTCACCTTCACTTGGTCATCACGAGCACAAGCCTTTATTCAAAGTATATTTTATCCTTTGGCAGTAATAATTTATTTTTAGTTAAGGCATTTCTTCTTCTTTTCCACTACTCCACTCAAGATAAAATTAAAAATTAAAAAAAAAAATATATATATACCGGAGTACACCAAAATGCATACCAATCAACTTCACACGTAACAGTTCAGCAGACAGTCATACTTCACTCTTCTATCAATGGAATGTTAATAAAAAACCTAACAATGCAGTTTTTTTTCCTCTTTCAACAATGTTACACAGGATGAATATAAACTGTTGAGAGTCTCTCTCTGTATATGAAAAACTTGATTCGCAAAGATGGAGACCTAAGATAGAAAACACAGAGTCACTATTCGTCTACTCGGAGCTTCTTTGTTGCTGGCTCTTCATTACTGGTTTCTTCTGAACTTTTTGGACTGGTGGTGCAGTCATTCTTGGTATCTGACTGGTTGGTTGTGGAATCGTTAGTGGATTCCGAAGTAGCCACTGAGTCGTTTGTGTCTTCACTGGGAGGGACATTGCCTGCTGGGAACTTATGTAGCGAATCGCCATCGTCAGTAGCAGAGTCACCATGATCTGTTGTATGCTTCTCGCTTCGATCCAAGCTCTCATCGGAATTCTCATTCTGTGGGGGAAAGTGAAACACAACATTATCTTTCTTAACAGTAACTGTTTAATCTAACACTTAAACATAAAATCATAATATGAGTATCCATTAGCATAAGCGCTTATTTACAACATACATAATGAAATCTATTGTTCTACAGGACAGCCCTTCGAGTAAAAGCCCCCACCATTTGAGTAGTGTTCACTACTAGATGTGCTGTAATCGTATGTTTGAGGATGGGTGATGCAGCGGTTTGCGACTGGCAACTCTGGGAACAGGAGCGTGTGAGTGAAGCGGGTCAACGTCATAAGCAACGAGCTGTGATAAAAATCTACTGTAAATTAAGAAAAGCTGACACAGAAGTGTACGAAGAGATGAAAGAACTGTTTACGGTGAAAGCTGTCTAAGTAAATGTCGCGAAATCGAAGGAAATGATGGCCAATTACGTGCGAACCTCCTCTAAACATCTTACTCTATAGCTTGGTGTCGGTAAACAAACGGAGAGGTTAATACTGGAAAGAAATATAGAGAAAAGAATAATTTGTTCCAGGTTTTGTCTCACTCGTTAACTCAAAGGCGCAGCGGGCACTTGGCTATAGTAGTTCCCAGCTTCGATGTCGATTTGTGTGATCGAACAACTAACCTAGTCGCTAGATAGGGTAAAAAATGCAGTGAAGTGAAGTGTGCTTTAAAAGTAGCGCGTTTCGGCGACGTTGAAGGCATCCAACGCACTGTGACCGAGAGACTGAAGGAGGTAATGGTTTCCGGACTTGCGCCGTGTCTCTGAGTACTATACAATAGCTGTAAATGTTGACTGAAGATACACAGAGTGTATTTTGAATATAAGCAAACGCAAAATCCAAATAAAGTTCTTTGCCTTGATATCATGACTGCTGTCTCAATTACTTAATGGGCACACCGCCACAAGTTTGAGGCATGATTTCAATTGGTGATTTCGGGATAATGATAAAAAAAATTAAAAATAAATAAAAATTAAAAAAAAAAGACCAGGGCTTCAGTCTAGGTATCACTCTGGTATTCGCATGGTGAAACTCAAGGGAGGGCTGAAAGTAGGTAGAACTCGGAACTTATAAGCCTACCCAGATGAGATTCGCGGCCGTGATCTCTAGACCCGAAGAGTTGGGTACATCAAGATCCCTACGTCAGTGATACGTCTAAAGGTCGGTATGCATATCTTTCGGAGAAAAATATGGATAAGATCTCGACGGTCCCTTTATTCTCGGTATTAAATCACAAGATTCAGAGGGTGAAACTGACGAATACCCTAGGAAACTTTCATCTGAATGGCAAGTTTAAGTAGAATTCGAACCTGTATCATCTCAGTGCTGGTCCGAAAACAATTTACACTACTACATGATAAAATTAAGGTAGCTTGAAGAGAATTAAAAACAAAGAACGGCAATTTTATAGTCATTCGTTGAAACCCTAAATAAATGTAGTGTAATCCAGGAAATGGTAAAACGTAAACTAACGCCTTTATATTTTGATAGGGAACGCTACAGGAAACAGAAAAGTAATTTTCCTTTTATAGAAAATGTTCAACATTGTTATATGATGATTACTAAAAACAACTTTTTCTTTTTCAGTTATGAGCCAGACAGGAAGCTACGGCCTAAGCTCGCCACATTTTTGACAAACTTTATTTATGGCCTATAGGTATCATTGGCTTGGCCACCCGGGGTACAGTAGGGAAAAGGTTGCGAAGAGTCGGCCAAAATCTAAGTTAAAGGTACCCTCCTGGCATTTGCGACCTCAGGATGGTCGGACGCTGATACTGAACCCAGGCCCTCCGAATGCGAAGCCAATATCTAACCACCTGAGCTACGGCCACTCGGTATTCGTTACATGTCTCACGCGTGACGTCTCTGGGTGAACACTTCTGGGGCAGAGATGCGGTGTGATTAAATCCCATGGTCACAGCTCGAAAAGCTATGGAATCCACAGCAGATAATAATAACACGTACAGTGAAACTTCCAACAGCGGACACTGTTGGCAGCTAAAGCACTGTCCGCTATTAAGAAATATGCATTGAAAATTCCCTTGAACGGTCACAAGAAGTTGAAATAAGAAAATAACGGACAAAGTGAATTAATACACAGTAGTTTTACTGTATGTACAAATTACTGTACATTAATACAGTGCAGTGAACATATATAGTTATTGCGTGTACACATTCTTCGGCCTGAGATGCCTAAGACTATCAATAAATTTAAAGAAAAAAGTAATCTTGATATTCACTTGAGTTGTGTTAAACGTTTTGCCGCTGTTACTGCGTTATTATTATTGCCTCTGTTGGAGTTGGAATATGACTTATTTTTGGGTTTTACGGATCTCAGGCTCAGGCCTTCGTGTGTGTGTTGGTTGGTTATTCTTGTCAAGCGTAAGAACCAGAGACTACTTTTAGCAGTATTCAAAACGTGTAGGGGTTACACCTTCATTTGTCTTTACTTGTTGATAAGACGATGACTCACATCTAAAATATTTGAAGCAGAAACTCATTCAGATGGCCATCACATGTTGAATGTCAGTTATAGAAAGGATTTTCCTTGAAAAGAAGTATCATTCAAGGTGTCCGCGTCCGTTATTCAGAGTCTGCTATTGAGAGTTTCCTTCATAACAATCAATATTATTCAGCCGGAAATTTAAAATCCGAAAGCTACTAGTGTAGGTTTACTATGAGAAAATATTGTACTGTAAACAAAGTGATGATATTCTAGTTATGGTAAAATACAATAAATGACGACATGTAGTCTGGTTTTGGGGGTTTACCACAAGCCACTCGATACAGCAGTGGGACTATTTCTACGAACCTAGTTACTTTTTAAGAGAAGTTACACGAAGTATCATCACAGACATATTCATTTTCTAAAACTTCAAAGTAGACACCTAGCCGCCATAGCTCAGTGATAGAGCGTTGGCGTAGCATTCGGGAGGTCGTGGGTTCAATCCCAGCGGCCAACCATCCTGACAGAGGTTTTCCTCAGTTACTCCAGGCAAATGCCAGGATGGCACCTTTAACATAGGGCCTGGCCGGCACCTTTCCCCTCTCCTATCCCGGCCTGAGCCTCAGATGCCTAAAAGCCATAAATAAATTTTAAAAAATCAAATCAGACAATGAGGGATGGGTTCAGAGGTTCCGAATCCCCTTGAAATTACTTTTGTACGTAAGAATAGTAAAAAAATTAACATTTCATACTCAGGACAAACACTGACACCACAAACAAAATAAAAACAGCTCCTTTCAGAAGGATTTTTTTAATACGTTCCTGGACTCCATTATTATTATTATTATTATTTATGTAATGGTGTTGACATTCAACTACAATTAACATTTTTTCTTCCACGCAGTGGAAAGCATACACAATTCAGTCATACAAAACTTGAAAGTTTCAAGGACTAAATTTTGATCTTACCTAACTTAGTATTGATTCTGAAATGAGAATAATTAATGATTTTGTTTAATTAAGCTTGTGAGTGTGGTGGATGCTGAAGTAAAGCGTTAATATATATATATTTGTGTGTGTGCCACATTTGCTGGTTAGTTGTCATTTATTTATGTACCTTCTACGGAGAATTAACTCTCCAATTACTGAAGGTTTACACTAATATCACGTCTGTTACAATTATCATAATATATAAAGATAAAAAGGAACAACAACACAAAACAATATACAAGTCTGATTCCTAATATAAATATAAACATTTAAGAATAATTAATACACGCATTACATAGAATCAATTTATAAATTTACTTATTTGCAGATGAACAAATATTTGGAACAAATGACCAATATATAAAATTATCCTTGAAAGCTGCTTCTTAAAAATTCAAAAAGTATTAACAATCAAAATCTGAATCTAGAAAAAATGATCTCAAATTATGTTCAAAAACTGACAAAGCTACTGCAACATCTACACTAAAATATTTGCTCATATTATTGAACTTCGCTCACTTATTTTACGTCTGTTATATAATTGAACTCTGTTAGTAAGTTATTATATGTGATTCCATTTTCAATTGCAGGTTGTTTGTACTTAAGAAACGTAAAAAGCGTTTCTGAATCGACTCCACTTTCTCCACATGACATTTATGCAAGGTTGACTATATTACTGAACCATACTCTAGTTCTGCTTCTTACCATACCATTAAAAAAAAATCTACGTGAATCGATATTATTTAAATAAATTACATTTCTGCACTGAAAGCCCAAATTCCTGAAGGCACTATTGATTATGTATTGAATATGGTCACTGAATTTTCAGCGTTCATCAATAACACCTAAATCCTTAATTGAATCTACCTTGTTACCAATTCTATAATATGTCAGAAAGTTGCGTTTCGTTTTGCTGAAAATAATATAACTTTTTTTTCCTGTTCAACTGAAGACATTTTTTATCAGCTCAATTACACAAAGCATGGACACATACGTGTACGGGGGATGTATTAGTAAGGTTGCCATAATTTTTTCAAGCAAAAACGGGACAGATCTGGTCTGACCTTCTAAAGTGTTGTCTCTCGTGGGGAAACGAATAACACAGTATTCGCTAACGAAGAAATATTCACATTAAATAACCTACTGTCACCAAATAAACAAGCGTGTTTTAATTATTTAATTTATTATGTTCATTTATACGGTGCCGATCATTGAAGTTCATCAGTTATAGCCATGAACATTTCTCTGAGAGGAACGCCTTCTTCAATTAATATTAATAATAAATATTAAAGAGTGAAAAGTATGTGACTGGACCGGGGATCGAACCCGGAACCTTTGGGTAACCGTCCCAATGCGCTAACCACTGCGCCACCCAGTCGATCCGCTTCCCAATCACACACCTTCCGCTCTTGATGACGGTGTTCTCTCTCGAAACCACCTGGAGAGTACCAGATCTCCCAGTTGTGCTTGGACTTCCCTGTCTCATAATGGTGAACATCTCACACGGAAGAAATATCTCTCACCTTCTTCAATGTTGTTGTATTACTTTCAATACGGCGAAAAGAAATTCTCGCATTGCATTCCAAAATTATCAAGACTCCTACCACATGTAATATAGATAAGCGTCCTCTGTCTTCTGACACATATTGTTCATCAAGAAAAAAATATTTCTACTTAAACAGAAATTCCAGGAAGGCTAAAAATAAATTACTTTTTCAAAATTTGATATTGAAATACTTCTCTTGTCAAGAATCGAAAAGCATTGTAGCAAACAGTTTTTACCACGAGAACATCTTAATATTAACAATTAAACTACTTATAACAATGTTGTCAACGCATTTTAACAGACAGAAGTAATTAAATCGGGTTCTCCTGATTTTTATTACTATTTATTTTAGCAGTTTGATTGTGTTATTGACTGATTTTAATATGTTGCTACATATATGCAAAAACAGGGACAGTAAGAAAACCGGCCAAGGCACAGAGACTTAAGAGGTTTTAAACGGGGGGGAAGTGTGTTCCGGCAAATCAGGTGCGTAAGGCAAGCCTCTATATTAGTTTTCCTTTCGGGCTCTATTCGTGCACAAAGACAATGATACCTATAATTGTTTTCGCACATAAGAGATGACAGAAATGTACGTCCATGTTTATTTACTTAATGACTGGATTCGTCGAGCTGAAGTAAAATGATAATATAAAGTACGCGGTTTCGTGACGAGGACCAAATCTCTTGGTTTACCAACATTTGAAGTGTACATTCTCATAATCTTGAAGTTGCCCTAATGCGAGCCTTGTCTTCTGCAAACAGGTAAGAAAGCAAAATGGCTCAACTGTGAGGATGGATGGGAATGCAGTACTGCTACAGCTCAATTACTGGAACCTAATGCAAAATGGTTAACTGTACATGTTCTTTCATATTTCTTTGAATGTCAACTTATGTATTAGTTCTCAACGGTTACGTAACTCAGTTCAATTATGTGCTACCGATACGGTATAGGAACCTATAATGTAGATTGCACTAAATTTTTATTTAAACTAATTAAAAGATGCTATTCCCTCTTACATGAAGCAGAGCTTTTGAGAAGTACACGCTATTTTCTGCAAGGAATAATTGTGTGTTATTTCATCTTAAGTAACGGGAAACTCCCTTACTTGTAATAAGCCTTGGAAGGTGGTTTATCAGAACATTGCATGTAAGTCCACCAAAGTTAATCACTGCACTCTCCAATAAACAGATGCTAGCTAGTTGGAAACAATTCTCGACTGAAGGCTTTTCCGATTATACGCCACTAGAAATGGCTACCCATAGACCACTGCACACTATTTTACAATAGAAATACTAAACACACACCTCACGGCACT
>JAGDQP010069030.1:0-10112 GCA_022664845.1 Lepisma saccharinum
GGACAGGTTTCAAATTCCTTGCCGTTTTTTCTCAATACACGCAAAATGTAACATAGACTTTTGTTCGCTCATTCGCTTCAATTGTAGAACAAAATTGTCAATCCATGTCCTCTATCGTTGAGAATGAATTTAAATATGCTAGGAAAAAGTACCATTCGCATTTGAGTACATAATCAAGAGTATATCCAGTGAGTAACAAATATATTGATGTTAAGGGCAGCGCAAGAACTGAAAACGTTTTACTTCTAGTAGTGTTTCATAGTTTAGTTCTTGATTTCCAATTTATATAATTTCTGTAATTTGTGTTAGAGATTATAACAGCAAGGTTGAGTGCAAATAAATGACAATCCCACCGTTTTCTTAAACTCTAAGACAATAAAGTCAACAGTGTATGTTTGTACTTGATACCCCATAAAATCCTTACCCTATCGAACCAACTCCCGATTTCTCTTATGTGGCTTTTAGAACAATATAGGTGTATTTTGTACTGTGTATGTGAAACATTGCAGCCATATTTAGCATAAATAATAACAGATAACGTTTGCTGGCATAACGTTTAAAATATGAAATATCGAAAAGACCTTAATTTATTGACTTCATATGCAGGTTTGTTAATTCAAACGCTATCGATTCTGAGTTAAATCTTTACATCTTGGCATTTACAGAGAATTTTAAAATCCGATCCATCTAATTCTTATGTAGTGAATCGATTTCTGATTCAAGACATTCAATCAAGTAGGGAAGTATGCCAATCTTCGTTCAAATATATTTTTCACAGTTCCTCGAGGTGGTTGTTTCTGCACGAGAAAGGTGTAAAAACGTAAAAATCTAGAACTAATGTATTGGATGTTCCCAATTCTCTGAAGGGATGATGGGAGTTTTTTGTAATTTAATATGTTCATTAGCAGAATAGGTGAAGTTTTCTTACAATCACCATCAGTCTAGTATTTTGGAATATAAAAGTATTAAAAGCTAACCTAGTAATAATAATAATAACAATAGCATTATGAAGCTGATGAATAATAAGAGAAGGATGATGATGTGGTAACTTTCATCGTAATCTGAATACCACAGTTAACAAACATATATCTAAACAGCAGACAGATTGACCAATTTTACTTCGCTTGGAATATGATATATCTAAAAAGATTAAATAATAAATTAACAAAATATAAACAGAAGTGGTACTGTATGTTTTCTTTGTACATAGAACTGGGTAAGACAGTGGCGAATCCAGGGGATGACCTGGGTCGGAAATATCTGAACACGGAAATTCTAATTTCCCCCGGGAGGTTTTCTTCACTCCTTATTATATACAGCAAAATTGTATCCGCATTGTATGAAAGGAAGTAAATAATTCCCCATCGTGTATATGATTGCTTCGCACATGTTAAGAGTTTATTTCCGAAGAGCCTTATCTCCATTTATAAACGAAGCTCCAGAAAAAACGTTTTAGTCAATTTTCAGATAAATGATTTCAAATAGAGTTTTCATAATCAATTATCACGATACATCATAATGTATATACTATATTGTTTAGCTGAAAATTTAAATAAAATGTTATTACTTTGGCTTATTTTTACATAGAAATAAGACACATTGCAAATAAGCTCTCTATGTAGAGTATATTCTTAAAAGAAATTAAAAAGTTCATCCAAGCTATAGTTACTTTCATAGTAATTTACTAAACTTTTTCCTTCGAATTACTTTCCCTGGAAGTTCTTGCTTTATTTATGTTTAGGAATGTCTATATCATTTCAGCCTGGCATTGATTTCTATGTGTTATATGTCAAGTGGACATTGGTTTGCAGGATCTGCGACACTATGTTTGATATAGCCTAATAGCCACGTTGCTAAAATACTACTTGTCAAACAGAACAAACCTTAATATTTTCTATTCGAAGTGACGTGTTAAGACTCGATAAGTCATTCTCTTGGTTACTAAAACGTGAGTTACTTTCTGTTTGGTACGTTCTACTTGATTTACAATAATCGTACAAGATAAATAAAAATAATGATAAATAAAACACTCGTTGAAGGTTGAACAGCAAAAGTAAATATGATATATTTGAAGTAGTTACAGCCGATTTAAGAACATAGTTAAAACTCAAAAGACATGAAAAAAGTTATCCTGAAATATTTTGAATAAGAATTCAAATTAAAAGCAATATTAAGTGAGAGTCCATATATATTATTCACAAATACAAAAACATAAATGAAAATGGTGACGTGATGAAATTTCACAGGAAGGTTTGAGAATATCAGTATATAGGTATGTACTCTTAAAAATGTGCCTCAAGTTTCCTTGAAATAACCGAATGTGCTGAGTACCTTTACACCAACTCACATTACATATAAATCTATTTGTGTTTAAAATTACTTTGATAGTAATAATATATGTCTGATAAATTTTGCTCTTCAAATATAGTTGACGTATTTTTTTAAGTTGTATCCAACTTTTCCAAATCTCATTTCACCATAAAGCTTGGATGTACATTATCTTAATGTTTCCTAGGAACAGTATTTGCGCCAAAATAATCTACATCAACTCTACGCATTTCTTATCATTTACTCAAACCTTCTCACTTATATCCTTACAACATACTCACTTACACACAAAATGACAACGAAGAAAAAGGGAGAAATAGAGTAGTAAGACTTGACATAAATCTTGACAATCATTACTATTCTTATTATTATCCAGGATCTAATACTAAATAAAAGGAGTATTTATGGTTAAAATGGGTATTTAGGACAATTATAAAAAGCAAAACAAAGAAATATCGTTTCAAAATTTAAAAATAATCTTAACTTAGTGACTAATCTTTTATATCTTAGCAAAATCATATGTTTCCAAATGACTGACAAATAAGTAATATTAACATCACACCTAAATTGTTAAAGAAATTAAACTCTTATTTTGAATAACCAGAAAGTATATATTTTTCAAATACTATAGCATTATATTGAAATAATAGTAAATTGTTCTGAGCAGTGTCTACTTATATACAGTTGAAAGGCAAGTAAATTACACCAATGAATTTAAGAATTTAGATGCGTTCTTTACACACTCAAGTAAAAGTGTTATGCGACAATCAAAAACAATACTGTACTTCCTTCAGTTTTATACATGAGGTACAAACAGTCAGGCTACTTTAACAACTGAAAACGCACGAAAAATAAATTTTATTGTGTAAGTCTGAAATGTTAATTATTTTATCTACATGGCATAATTTTGCCAGGTCGGAAAGAGTTGTACTCGGTGAGGGATTACGTGATTTGTAAATGTGACCGCCGTTACACAGTTTTTATTCGGAGCCGTCTATTACTATCACAGTTAACTTACTGACGATGTATTATGTACAATTTCATATTTTAATATATTTACACTGCGTTCAGTGTAAATATATTAAATCATATACTTTCAATGTAACATCTACTTCCAGTAGCTTTTTTAAATTCCAATTTTCCGCCGAGGGGCACGTGAAATCCGTTATGTTACATCAGTTTTTCTTTTCATATGATACATATTTTTAAAACTATTTTAATTCCTTCGCTTAACTGTATAGATAGAATAACATGAAGGACAAATACTCAACGCGAATTTTGCCTTAAAATAAACTAATTGTACAGTAGTCTCGACTGAACGTGGTTGGTCTATTTATAGCCGATGTCAGGCATTACTCATCAAAACATAAATCGTATCCATCTTTATTCTCTACAATGATATGCGAACTAAACAAACAGCGTACTCATAACGATTGTGTATAATGCGTTTTTGATGCTGGAAGGTATGATTGTAGAATACCGCACTTATTGGAACTTGAATGCAAGCACATTAGAGAAACGAAAGCACATTAGAGAAACGAAATCACATTAGAGAAACGAAAGCACATTAGAGAAACTGTATAATATAAAATATATTTCTTTTTCATACACAAGACAAGGATCTATCATTTAAAGTTTGTAGTTTAGAAGCACAAAACAAATCACTACAATAAAGCTTTTCGTATCACAATAATCAAAGGCTAATATTCCTTACGGGTCAAAACTCCTGAAAATACAATCGATTGAATCATCAAAAATTAATATTAGAATGTGTATCAGTAACAAATAAAATGAAAAATTCTAAAACAAACAAACAAACTATGACATAATATATTTACCATTAGCTGTCATTCACTATAATATTGTGTTACATATACATGCTCCATAATGATGTGCTTGGTTCGTGTCCATGTATCTATTCTTGAATATATTTCTGGCAAGGTAAAATAAGTTTTTAGGCTTTATCTACTTTAAGTGATTGATAGTAAATAGGATAATGGTATAATACTGGTATTGTAGAAAGGAATACCAAAATAACTTAAATATACTAGCTGCATAATAAAATAACTACTATAAGTAAAGACAGCTATGATAAATAAAAAGTGATGTTCTGATTTCATGATACTATATGTTAACAGAGAGTACTTTGTGTTTGCTACAATATTTTATCCTCTTTTACTCTTCGATGCTTTGAATGCGGTATCTGTAACAAGACAGAAATCATCTGCTTTCAATTTAAGATAAGGAAAAAAAAACAATAACAATTTGGATTTATTGTTTCAATATCACTCGAGAAAATGAGATTCTACCAGACGAAATTATGCCTTCTTTAAGTCTTTTAAACAATCTTTCTACTGTATATTTAATAAAACAAATCAACTGGAAGAAGCAAAGAATTGAAGTTTATAAAACATGTAACGTTTCTAACTCCCTACTCAGTTTTTGACATATAATGTTTAGAAACCAAGCTGCCTATTGGCAATAACAGTAACTATTCAACTTCATGAGAAATTGGTCAGTTTTACTGGGAAAATAAAATTTCCCTTCCAATGAGCATACCCAGAGTCACACGCTCAGTTTTGAATGCAACTTTCACAGTTGATAGTCTTCAACGTGAAAGGAAATAGAGTTAGCTCTGACGTTTTACAATTGCTTCTAGAAGGAGCTAGATAATTGGAATTTCTATTATTTCCATTGTGAACTGTATTGGGTGATTCAAATGTGGACCATATAATTTCTACATATATGACGCAACATAAATTTAACCCATTTCACATGTAAATGAGACCAAGGCATACTACATACTCCGTCGGCTATCTCGGATCCGCCATCTTGGATTTAAATTATTTCCTTCAAATAAAAATAGGGCAAGTGATATATCAAATTCATCTTAAGTTTCCTCATGATCTCTCGATGCAATTTGGTTTCCAGTATCTTCAACCATTTTTAAGTTATCACAAGTAAATGATAAAGAATGTCGTTTATTTCATAATTGGCGATATTGGCAAAGTAAGATAAGAATATACCGATTCTTAGCAGATAGTGAAAAGTTGTAGACATCCCAAGAGGCGATTAATTTTCGCTTTCTCAGTACATCTCTAACATCGATTTCTCAGAACATTGTCCCACATGTTATGTGCCTAATCCTTGGGGTACAAAATGTACAACATTATAAACCATAACCATAGAGGATAAGAGAAGAACCGCGCCTCGGTAGCCAAGGCGATGGGTGACTCAGGTTCGATTTCCGTTCATTCTTCAACATTTTAGAAGAAAATATTCCTACACGCTAATCGAATTTAGTAATAAAGGTAGATTCGCATAATTTCAAAGTTTATGACACAATACATAATAATGACGAACATGTGATAGCAGGCAAAGACGGATTGGTTAGTTTTCATTTTCACGTACTCACGGTTACTGATAAAGGTAGAGTCGTGATATTTGTCAGAAACAAAAACGAGTGGTGACATTTTTATCAGTAATAACAGAACAGAGGGACTCATGACTTCAGCGACAGAATTGTTGCTGTAGATACGCACAAACAGGTACAGCAAAATGAGGGAAACAACCATCCTGTGGAAGGAGTTTAGTGAAAGCACAGCTTTCATTTAACGCAAGTGGAAGGATTGACTCTTCCAATGTGTGGAGGTAACTATCACCAGTTAAAGTACCATCAACATGTACTGCACCACTTACTCGATTATAACATGTTCAACATCACACCAGGACTTTTCGTGTATTTTGCATCCTACCTGGTTAAGACCAATGTGGATTGGTGTTTGACCTTTCCATGAGTAAATAAGGAAACTTCATACTAAAATATATTTTTATTACAAAAGTTGGATTACTTCGAAGTTGTTTACTGAAGACGCCGATACAGATCATCCTCATTCAATTCAGGTAGCATTTACAGTTTGCACGGGTGCAAATTGTTTGTAGAGTACACGAACAACATATATTTGGTTCAGGTTTCAATTTAGTGATATATGTCGAATGATCGTTTGGCTTTTAATAAGCGCTGCCAAAACCAAAGTTGCTGCCTCCGCATGAGTTTCAATTTTGTGCCACAGGTTTTCGGTTTATTACACCCACTTCCTGTTTGTCTAAATTCGTGGATCACTTTCACCATTGCACTATGTGTAATAAGACTCCTATTGGGACACATGGAGCTATTACCTTATCTGGTAATAGCCGGCATGTTCTTGTTTTATTTTCCCATTTTCGCTCTTCGTGCAGTATTATGGAATTAAAAACAGCATTTGTTTTAATAATTTACTTGTAGTAACTTGAGAGTGATTGAAGATACGGCAAACCAAATTGCATCAGTGAGTTCATGAGGAAATTACAGATGAATTTGACATATCATTTGTCCTATTTTTATTTGATGAAACTAATTTGAATCCAAGATGGCGGATTCATCATTGCTGACAAGGCATGTAGCATGCGTCAGAAATGCAATGGCTCGTCTCATTTACATTGCATATGGATACATTCGTGTTCTGTATAATCTGCAGAAATTATGTGGATATTTCGATACACACTTTACGTAAAATGTAACATGTAATAAATCATCAGAGAATTGTTAAAAATATGGTAAAACTAATTGCACCAGTGACATTGCGAAAACACTTTAGGTGTATTTGATATGCCACTTGCAACTATTCCTATTTGAAAAAATAAGTTGAATCCAATTTGGCGGATCCAAGATGGTGGACGGAGCATGTAGCATGCGTTAGAAATGCAGTACTTCGTCTTATTCACATTTGATATGGTTACATTTATGTTGCGTCATATCTGTAGAAATTATATAGTCCACATTTGAATCATCACCTAACGCATTTTACACAGGAATTCACACAATTTTCCGATCTAAAAGCAATTGGGAAACATAGGAGCTTACCCTATTTCCTTTCACGTTGAAGACCGTAAACTATGAAAGTTTCATTAAAATATGAGGGTGTGACTTCGGGTATGTTAATTGTAAGTGTTCTGCGAGGAATAGTTATCTCACTGGTTAAACGACACCTTTGAATTTGGTTATTTCTATGAGAACGTTAACAGTATATCGTAGGTGTGGCTTATAAATGGTTCATTTTGAACTTTGGAAGGCAAAGATACTGGTAACAATTCATCAAGACTTTACTTATATATACTATATTAGTCTTTGCTATGTTGTATAATACAGTGTCTCTCGAACCATACTAATATATTCCGCATTTTACAAGAATTCTCAAACAATAAATGTTGACAATGCCCCTTTGGCACCGACAGGAACCAGCGTAACAACTACGATGTACTGACAACAACAAAATTCCCATTTTAATATTCACAAACAGCGCACTGCCGTCTTTGTGAATGGTTTTACTTCTGCCGTCTTTCTCAAACCGATGAATCTTTTAAGGAATTACAGCTGTATCATATAATACTGTTGTTGAGTGTTTAGGTTGTTCATAGAAAATATTAAACGAATTTAATGGTTTAGTCAACGTATTGAAAGTGTCGGTCATATTTCTTGTAACACGAGTAGTGAGTTCGTTGACCGTGTCGAATAAATATTTCAAATTACTAGCAATTGGTGGCTGCAACATTTCAAAAGCAGAAGATAATCCAGAAGACAAAACATAAGATTGCTGCCGTAGTGTCGTGGAGCTGGAACCAAGGCGAAGTTTGGCCTCGTTAAAAACGCTGATATTTTCTTTTCTCAGTTTGATATGAATTTTTCCAAAGACAGCAGTAATGTTTTGTAAAAGCTTTTTCACATGCACTGGGAAACTATTTCCATGAGATTTTAGTAAACTATCAATTTTTTTAGAAATTGTTTGAAGTTGATCAATTAAATTTCCTAAATTGTCTGTTGCTTTCTCAACAATATCTTTAATAGCAGATGTTTCGTTTGCTACTTCTCCTTGAAGCCATATAATCTCCTTCGACAGTCTGTCCAGTAATTCCTTCAAAATGTCTGTCAGAGCATCATTTTGAAACTGCTCAATAGTTTCGCCAACAGGTGAATCAAAGAAAAACACTTGATGCGTCATCGCTTCTTCAGCTACTTTCGATACATTTTCTAATCTTTTCACCACGGCATGTTCTCTATTTGAAAACTCGGTAGGTAAGTCTTTAAGAATATGTTTAAACGCAACCTTCCACTTCTCTATTTCACTAGTTAACGACGGATCAAGATCTCTCAAAATATTTTGAGCTGTTGCTATGGGTTCCTGAAGTTGAGCATTCATATTGGCAATGGTCTTACTAAGTTCGTCCACAACGTTTTGAGTCACATTTTCTGCAGCGTCGGAGAACATTCTGAACACTGGAAGACTTGTTGGCACTATGTTTTCAACAACCTCTTTAATATTTTCAACGGCGTCTTCCTGTAGGCTAATTTCGATAGTTTCAATTGCTTCTGTAGGAAAACAGGCTACCTGAAAGAACAAGAATTGAAATAGCATTAGTCAATTTGATAGTCATTGTAATTTAATTTAATTAAATTGTATGTATGAGCGTCAGACATCTAGGGATCAGGCTGGGATTATGAAAGGGAAAAGATTCGGGAAGGCGTCGGCCAGGACCTATGTTGAAGGCAACATCCCGGCACTTGCCTGGTGTGACTGAGGAAAACCCCTAGAAAAACCTCAGTCAGGGTGGTCGGCCACTGGGATCTAACCCACAGTCATTGTTATCATTAAAATATAATCATAAGAATGTATTCACATCTGTAACACAGGTGATGTATATATATTTTTAAATATTTCTAATACAAAGTAGTAGTGGCGTGTCGTGGAACAATTCGGAAGTTGAGTTTTGCTGGTAAAAGTAGTCTCGTAGTCTCGTTTAACCGAATTTTATTGAACCAAGAGTAATTTAGTTAAACGAAAATTCGAAAAAAACTCGGAAACAGTGATTTATATAATGTAGTTCAGTACTGTGCTACATGTAAAGGAACAACGTTTAGTTTATTTTAAACTGAACTAAGTAAACTAAACAATGTTTTAAACATAGGCTTACTACTTACTATAATGTAAAGTACAGTACAGTACACATTACTTTCTTTACAAAGAACTACATATACTCATAGCTACGTTTAAAGTTATATAGTACTTACTGTACATGTACAATTTTAATTTGTACATGCATACTATACATAGAGATGAGAAAAATCGAAACGTAAAGTATGAGTTCGAAATGTAAAAGACTACCTACTTCATATCGTACTGTATTTAAATTTAAATTAAAAACTTTGTGAAATATAATTATATACAGTACTGTATTTTACTTAACATTGCAAAGATTTTTTAAATAATTAGCTCATAATTAAGAGTATAAATCAAATGAAACATCATCAAACTTCTAAAATCACAATTTCATTTTTCAGTTTCGGGATTCGGTTAATGCGGAATTTGGGTTAATCTGGACTCTAGTATGCTTATTTCTTTCACAAAGTGAGACCTCAACATAAGAAAAGATAAACAAGAGCCATAAATCATTCAAAACTCCCATTAGCATAATTTCTTCTGCAAATATCTTCTTCCTTAGACGACTTCTCCGACAAGTGTACCTCAGCATTATAGAAACATTTCGCAAATATGAAGCTATAAAAACAATTAATAAAATTATGGCGGATTTTCATGTTCGAAATGTACGCGCTTCCCTCACCGTTCGTTCAGAGCTGATATATATAGAACAAAGGTAACCTGTTAGCAAGCCTTTCTTCCTGTATTTGGCTGGTAATGGTAACCTGAGCTAAACGGGGAGGTCAGTGAGAGCTGGCCAAATAAGGGAAC
>JAGDQP010069031.1:0-10940 GCA_022664845.1 Lepisma saccharinum
CAAGAAGATAGATATTGTTACATTTAGAAGATACTTACCTTTATACTTACCATTCACCAATTATAGGGATTTCCGTGTTCCTGAAAAGAAAACAAAGATAATAAAAATAAACACTTCCCTGTTAAAACTATCATCAGAGGTATTCTTATGGTGGAAACGTACTTTCATCGTGTACCGTATAATCCTGCAAGTGATCCTTTTAAAAGTGAATATTTGAAGCGTCACGAGATTCTTTCAGTGCAAAAGGGTACTGCTAGCTAGTATGTACTACCTTCAGTGATATCATACCGAACATTATTTTTGTTACCCATTCAGGAGAGAAACCTCATACAGGGGAGAAACCTTTTTTGGCTTCATTATTCAGTGTATGAAAAGACTCTCGATATTTGCAAATTATCAAAATGATTCACTACTAATTCAGGATTTCGATTTGGATCAGAAACGTTCTATTTCAATTTGATAAAAGATATTTACCTATATCGGATATATACTTTACTTTTAAAACATTGTTTGAGCTTCTTAATATAGATGGTAAATCCTACAAAAAGACTTGGAATTAACAACAGAATCAATGGGTAGATACAATTTATTCATCATGGAAACACTCGAGGAGTGTAAGAGATATTTTAGACTTAAGAAAGTTATTGTGTTCATTCTGTCTCGAGAAATCCAGATAAACAAGAATTTATTTTAACAATTCCTTATTATTCTTCCAATCAAAGGACAAAATTCCAGATACATATAAGTGAATTATAGAGATATATTCTCTAACCCTAGCGTTTTATCGGTCCTTGGCTATATCATGTTGGTATGTAATATCATAGACCTCATAACAGATAGACGAAGCACGCTTCCCCATTTCTGGCTGCACCAAAACTGATAGGTTTTTGTTCAGAGCACGTGATTTTGAATTAATAATAGAATATGACGTCTATACCAGAGCTATCTAACGGATGAATTCAAAATCACGTGCTCTGAACAAAAAACCACCAGTTTTAGTGCAGCCAGAAATGGGGAAGCGTGCTACGTCTATCTATTATGAGGTCTATGGTAATATTTTGAACATTAAGTCAAAGACTCATTTTGCTATAACTCCAACCTGTCAGGATTCTAGTACACAAGCCACGCGTTACAATATTTTAAAGTATGGCTGTTTCGCGACGGTTGGCTGAAACTTAGACCTTTTGTTCGGCGTTTAATTTTAGCTTCATTGCAACAATTGACGTACTTATTGCGTAACTCATTTCGATATTTGTTGATACAGGTTTAAGGCATATTGGAACCTTCGTTATTACTGTTTTCTTTTTTCGTTAGGTATCTGATTACCGTTCTGATTTGATACAATATTAATATGTAAAGAAATGCAAGTTACATACACTATACCAAAATAATTCCAAAAAATAAATATTTACGGCTTCAAATTAGACATCCTATTCTAAATGTAAGATAAATAGAAAATATATGGTCTAATAAAATGTTCTTACTAGACAATGAAAACAGATAGAAAGACATGCGTGCTGCAGTTATTGTATTAGATGTTGATGCAGCTCAATGCCAAATTTGAAATTTCTATCTTTAATTGTTTCTAAGAAAAAAAAAACCTACATAAATACGTTACTATTGACTAAAAACGAAAATGAAGGAAAAGAGGAAGAGGAAGAAGAAAATTTCCAAAACTTTTTCGAAGAGTATCTGAGGCTATGTATTACGTCCCATTGAATTTTCTTAAGAATTGTTTATTTTGGGAAAATATTTAATTCAACTATCTAAAATCGTTTACGTCCTCCCGTTAGGTCGTTCCAATATTGAGGGCAGGTTAAATTAATAGGTATGGCGGCCTGGGGTGTGCTGTAGGGGGCTCGCGCAAGCTCTTTGGTAAATATTTATATTTGTTCCGTCCGAGCCCCTTGTTAAATTATTTGGTGTACAACCCTAGGCATGACAATACTGCTCGAGAACTGTACAACATACGCAGGTAAATAGGAAGAGAACTTTGCTTCCGGCGCATGCGTAGACCAAACTTTCTTCTCACTCTAGACACACTATAGAAAGGTAACTCCAACAAAAGAAGTTGAAAAAGAAAGTCGTACACACACAAACCTACGCAGTTGTTTTCTACGCAGTGTTTTATTTCCAAAGGCAGCAACATTATTGTGTACCTGAAAAAAAGAAAAAGAAAGAAAATTTCGGGACTTTATTACGGAACCAACACGTTTTCATTTGCTTTATAGAATTCGTCCATTGATTCTTTATAGAGTTCGTCCTCTGGAAGTTCGTCTGTTTTTACGATCGAACAATAGAATTTGGGAGAGAAAGAACAAAAGAAATCTATAGATTTTTTCAAAGGGATTTTCGTTCTAACATTTATTTGAATCTCTTCGAGTTATTTGTTTGTGCAGCTTTCCTTTATTCACAGTCTCTCTTTGTTTTTCCCTTTCTACATTTTACAAGTTAGTTCTTCTGTTTGATATTAAATTTTGTTTTTTGATCCTTTTTTATTTGAATTTGGAAAACCGATATACCCTTTCCTCCTGCTCTCTTCAACGAATCACTTTTGTGTTTCTGCCTATCTGTTAGAACTTGACTTTTTTATGGCCTTTTGACATCTCTAGCTAAAGCAGAGATCGGGTAGGGGAAGGTATCGGTCAGGGCCTTACTTAAGATATCATCCCGGCATTCGCTTGGTGACACCGAGCGAAAATTTCAGTTAGGATGTTCGGCTGCTGGGTTCGAAACCACGTACCTATCCATTATCAATCCGATGCCTACAACATTACCAACCTGACTACCGTGGTTGGGTGTCTGTGAGAAGCAAAGACAGTGGTTCTGCCAGATCCCCGCAAGGGGGGATGTTACCATCCCAAATTCACAAGTACACACCACCAACATTAAAATGTTTATGGTAAAAAAAAATGTATACGAACTCTACAAAGCTAAACTTACATCCCCACCCCTCATTTTGGATTTATAACCCCCCAAACTACGTAAAAATCCTGGCAGATTTTCTAAGTAAAGATCTTTTATAGAGAATAAAGACTGGATCGAAAATTCTGTTTCTACGTTTTCCGAAAGAATAAAATACACGAAGCTTACGATAGAAACTAAATTTGCATGGCACTATAGATATGCGAGCGTGCGCTTCCGTCTGTGTGAACAGTGCGAGATTGATGGACGAATTGGGGTTTGTGTTTCCAGTAACAAACACAACGTCTGGTTTTAATGGAGTTCTTTTTCCGTAAAACATAATGCTACTCGAGTACTTTCTAATCGGTTTTCAACTCTGTAACATTTCTGAAAGTTTTTTTTTTATCTTCCTGGTAGGTATAGATGTGTGTTTTTTTTTAAACCTATCCAATTCTATTTTTTTAGTTGATCCTTTACGGTTTTTTTTTATGTTGGAGAGTGTGTTTTGTTTTGGAATTCGCAATAGTTTTTACTTGTTTCTCCCCACTACTAAAATATTCATGTGTGTGTGTGTGTGTGTCTGTGTATTTTGAGCGCAGCGTAGGGGAGGCGGGGGCGGGGGCAATGTTTGTAAATTGGAAATGCATCCGATGATATTTTCAAAGTAAAGTGAAAATAAAAGGGAGATAGGTAAAAATAAAAGGGGGGGGGGGGTTCTCGATTACCGCTTCATGTATAAATAAGTATTGAAGCATTCGAAATCTGTTTTTTTCTTTGTCTTCTCGTGGGTGGATTTCCCGCTATAAAAGGTTACACGTGCTTGCTTTATATTTTAGCTTGTTCAGCGTTTTATTTGAACCTTGTTGGTTTTCTTTTCCTATTGAGTTTAATGTAGGTATATGATTATCTTACGCTTTCTTCATTTTGAATTTGAATTTATTTTTAGGCTTTTAGGCATGTGGGGCTCAGGGCGGGATAAGGTGGGGAGAGAATATTGGATGGTAGACGGCCGATTCTATTTTCTAGGTAGATACCTTCCCAGCATTTGCTTGCTATGACTAAGGATAAACCCTTGAAAAAACTCAGTCAGAATGATCGATCGCTGGGATCGATCCCAGGACCTCCCCAATACTAAGCCAACGATCTACCACTATATTTTTTTTATTTCTCGAAATTTATTCGTGTACATTACCTCTTACATACAATAGTTTATAAACAACTTATCAATATAACACCGTTAATAGATTACCCTATGTTAGTTTGCAGACATTTTTATTCGACATTCGTGTGTGGTATTTCAAAAAAATTCTTAATAATAAAATATTTCTATACAGTTCAGTAGAGTTCGTATACTTTAAGACCAATGTAATATATTTAGTTGTGGCTGTTAACCAAATTAAATTTTTTCTCTTGTCTGGAGGAAAATATGTAAAGAAAAGAGATTAGTAAACTCTAAGTTTAGACTGTCTTATAATCCTACCAAAAAATATTTAAATATTCCTTCCATATGTTTCCTACTTGTTTACATTATGTAAGTTCGTGTTTAATAGTGTCTTCTTCCCCGCATATTTTACATAAACAATCCTGAGTAATACCATATTTGTATGATTAAGTCTCGTGTGGGATAATTTTCATTAACAATAAAATACCAGGTTTCATGGAGAGAAGGTTCTTTCCTTAATTGCGCTAGAGTGGACCAAGTAATAGGCCACTGATTTTGCCTATATTGTTCAGTGATCCTTAATAATAACAATAAATAACCACTGGTGTTACAGACCGAGAGGTCCTGAGCCTTCCCAACTCCATCTGTCCGCAGTTGGTGGAACTGCGTCCACCTGAGTGACGGCCGTGGGGTCAGCACTGCACGTCACCTTGACCACGAACAGGCATATCAGGGGCTTTCTAGACCAAGTGGTCGTCACATCTTTATTCACGTGACTCCCCAGTTTGTCTCACGACGCTGGGTTGACGCCGAAAAGTGGGGGTGCTCCATCCGGGAATTGAACCCGGGACCACGTGAAAATAAGTCCAATGCTCTAACCACTGTGAAGTCCCCTTCAGTGATCCTTACAAAAAAATATGTTTTTCTTTGCAATTTCGTGATACGGATATTTAGTTGACTGATTTTCTGTCTATTTTTTTCAATCAAAGCATAGGTTATATCTATAAAAATGTCATTTAAATACGGAAGAAGATGTCAGCATTAATGCATATCCACCGGCGTTTCCAACTCAATGAAAGATAAGACATTTCGAAAAAAAAATATAAGAAAATTTTCATAGTATTCACAAAGTATCTGCAATGTATGTTGCAACCTTAGGGCATGCCCTTGTGATTGTGGGTCTTTTAGTTGTAAACCACCTTTCTTTATAAGGAAGGGTTAACTGTTGACGCTTAGTACCTAAAGGAAAACTTTGCCACAAAGAATAAAAAGCTATATATAAAAAAGAGTATATATAAAACATAAACTATATATAAAAACTATATCTGTATCCAGTTATAACACTACTACTGAGACACGACTACTTGGTACGATTTCTTTATATCACACCTAATTATATAGGGTGTCCCTGAAATAACGGTGCAAACTTCGGGAGGTGACAATTTACATCAAAACAAAAAAAAAGTCCCTTGAAGAAATTTCGGAAGATGCATAGTTTGGGAGTTAAGGTGGCATCATCACAAATGACGTCAGATCTCTACAAATATTGACGTAACAGATGTCAGGTAAGGAAATCATACTCGAGGTAGTACCCTTTATATGCGAGCAGTGTTCAGAACTCAGGAGGGGCCGCGTAAGCAAGTGTAGCAACATAAAGATTTCATTGTCAATGAATAAATATGATTTAATAGGGCAAGCATAGAAATCTCTCTCTCTAAGCTACTGTAAATGATTTTGAGCTCCAAGCCTGGACTCTTGGTCCTAAGAAAAGAAAGCAAAATTTAATAAGATAATAATAAAAAAACAACTTTATTTTATATGGGCCAGTCTAGTAACTGTTGACTTCGGCCCGTCACGATCATCCGTCACGTTCGAGTTAAAAGACACACATACCCAGGACCGGATTTACCACTAGGCCCACAAGGCCTGGGTCTAGGGGCGTAACTTTCACAGGGGCGCACTTCACAAGGAAAGATTAGAAATCGCTATTTAAAACGCGAGACGAAAAAAAAATATATCTAGCCAAGGCCAAAACCATGAGTGATTCTAACAGTAAAAGGGACACCTAACAGACCAAAAAAAGGGACACATTGAATGTTTCTGTCAACTGTTCGTATACGCGGATTATGTAGGGTTAATAGGGAATGATATGTAGATGCACTAGAAACTAACAAGATGTAGTAGAAGCTTGCTACGAGATAGATCTACAGATGAAAGTAGAAAAAGAAAATACATGATAAGAATCTGAAACACAGAAGACGAAGGAGATAGAGAGATAATAATTAAGAATGAGATCACATAGAAAATAAACAAATTTATATACTTGTGAGCATATATATATCAAGCACGAACGAGGTTACCGAAGAAATAAAAAAGTGGTTTAGCATCGGGCAACTCATGTTTCTACTCAGTCCAGAAACTCCTAACCTCGCTATTAAGAAAGCTGAAGTTGAAAATATTGAGCTTCTTGTTAATATTTATGGTTGAGAGAGTTTGAGTTCGACACTGACAGTTGAAGATACATTGCGTGTCATTTGGAAATATGGTTTTGAGAAAGATATACGTCCTGAAGAGGAACGAGATAACCGGAGAATGGAGGAGACTGCATAATGAAGAATTCCACAGACTTTACGATTCACCACATACTATAAGAATAATAAATGACGAAGACTAAAGAGGCCAGGTCATGTAGGCATCTAAGGCTCAGACCGGGATAGGAGAGTGGAAAGAATTCGGGAAGGCGTCGGTCAGGACCTATGTTGAAGATGTTATCCCGGCATTTGCCTGATGCGACTGGGAAAACCTCAGTCAGGATGGTTGTCCGCTGGGCCCACGAGCTCCGGAATGCTACGCCAACGCTCTACTACTGAGCTACGGCGGCCCGGTAGCTCGAATTGGGGAAAACTATTATATTCCATCATAGTTAGTAAGCCGGAGGGAAAGAGGTCGTTAGGGAGACCGAGGCGTTGTTAAAGCGGCCATATTGGAAGAGATCTCCGAAAGTTAGACTTCGTGGTGAAAACAGGTTTGACAGAATCCAGGGGCGAACGTTTGTTACTGCGGCGATGAACTTGCGAGTTCCATAAACCATAGTTATTTTCTTAGTTCGACATTTATATAATTATATATTTCTATAATTCATACTAATATTTGTTCACTCACTAATTCTGCCCATTCACTAATTCATAAGAAAACGCAATAGTTATGTTTGACGTTTCTAACACTGCTTTTATCTATTTATATGTACTGTAGAACGCTCCAGTGTTTCTTTCAGGCACCTCTCCGCGGGTGCTCCGCACTCCCGGAGGGAATGTAGCTCCCCCGGGCAAAATTGTAGTTTACTATTTATCCTACTATTGTAATGCTAATTGTACGAGTAACGTCTCTGAAATCCCATCCCCCCACGTGCGGCAAATTTTCTTAACGAAAGCCTGCGCTAAACACTGTCAGCGATGATAGTGTGTTTTTCTGCGCCACTGATTCCGGTTGTTAATCAGGGTATTGAGCAGTATTTGACCTCTAAACCACCAGCGTTTTTCAACATGGTATCGACAGTGGTTTTCAGATGGGAGAAGGTGACGGTGACTCCATTAGCGACCAACTACCAGTGCTCTACGTCTGATGTGACTTCAAACTGTGACTCTAAAACAACAGATTTTTTAAAAAATAACTCAAATAATGTTCTGTTTTATCCATGGACTTGCGTGTTACGAGCCATTAATATTAAACTTAATTGACATTTCTCTTCTTTTCCTTTTCATTGTAGTGAAAAAAAACTGCTAATAGACTAGAAGCAGCCACTCAGCTTAACTTCGTTCAGAAGTCTATATACAGGGTGTTGCAAAAACTGACAAACCTACTTCACGAGAATTCTGACATTAAACGAAGCAAAAAATATAGACCATCGAAGGTTCGCAAATTCTTCATTTCGTCGCTAGAGCCTGGCGAAAGTGTGGAGAAATTAGCTCCAGAACTTGATATTTCCAATACGTACTATTATTAACAGTAGAACTTAGGCGGCATTGTACACTCAAAGACTTCAAACATGTTCTATCCAAAAACGCTCTTTCGAAAATCGTGCAAGGGATTTCCCAAAAGAAGTAGGGTGTTTCTATACATTCTCTGGATTAAATGTGGGTAGAAATAAACATAAGACAAACTTTCCGTACAAGTACAGACGATAAACGTGATAATTCCTGGCATATAACCGAGCAGTGACAGTCTCTTTTGCTGTTAACAAGTACACCAATCGTTCGTTGAAATATATGTAGTTTACTCCCGTGTGTTATGCATATACGCGTCTTTTTAAAGACAATCATTCCGCAAAAGAAATTCTTTTGAGATATCGACTTTCCGCAAACGGATTATTATTACTTACTGGAAAGTAGTTCCATTCATGCTGTTTTTGCCCCACCTTTACTTCAGAAAATTTCTGGAAATCCCCTACTTCCTTTGGGGAATCACTTGTGCACCCATTGCAAATTTTTGGGATATGCATTTTTGGATAGAGAAGGTTTGAATTCTTTGAGAGTACCATGCCGCCTTAGTTCTACTGCTAATGGTATGGGGGAATATCAGGCCTTAAAGTATATTTTCCCACGCATTCGGCAGCCTACAGCGGAGAAAGGAAGCCTTTGTGCACTCTCAATGTTCTATGGAATCAAGGCACCGAATATGATACCGTTTCCTAATATGAGACCCCGAGCTAACTGCGTAAGTATGTGCTGCACTCTGTTGATGACTGCGAAAACTTCTGACATATTAGGTATGTCAATTACTGCGTACTTGCTGTGATGTGAAGAAGAAAGAAGTATTTTTGTGTTCTCGTTCCGTACGAGATTTATTTAAACTGGACTTCGATACTCTTTCGTAAGTACAGATAAGTTAGAATGACTTATAATTCAATTGCATCATTCGATAGCATGGAAGTGATAGAAAGAATGACAAATCTGCGTAAGTGAGTATAACGAGTTCTAAGATTGCTGTTCTAAATTATAATGGCGGGCACTGAAACTCCTAATATGAAACCCTCAAGGAGTTCCTAAAATGAGATAGGGTCCTTAGGGGATACAGTTATTAGGGTTCTTTTCACTATGTCATACTCGAAGATATGTGAATACGAGTCACATCGTCGAGCTGAGAATGTAGAAATTATTACCTCGTCACCCTATGAAGCGCGATTATCTGCTAGCCTTCTGCGTCGACGGATTCGATGCTTACGTTGTTACCGATGGTTGCACGATCATTGTGGGGCTACAGATTCTTCTTTCATCTGCCCACAGTATCAGAACTTAAAGTAATACGAATATAAATTATATTTGAATACGAATTATTTGGGGGTCTCATATTAGGCGCCATTTTTTTCTCATTCCAATTTTATATGATTTTGGTTTTATACTGTAGATACACATGTACCATTTATGTATTTGATTGATAAATATATAATAATTACATTTGAAATATCGTTGCTCCATTATCGATCTTTACTTGTCATTGATAAATAACATATTTTTTTATCCTTGGTGCATTTACTGTACTTTGTTTCTTATTTTCATGTCAGCTATCCCGTGAGGTGGCTTTGTCTGTGTTGTTTTACAACACCCTGTATAATAAACTATAATTCCCAGATCCTTTGTGAGAAAACATGTTTGCGTACAATAAGTTTAATGACTTGTGGACTGATTGTGTATTTCTGTTGGTAATTCAAAGTCGCAAATAAATTAGAGTCACTTTGTCTCCATCCATTGAAACTAAAGGCAATTAAGATAGCAACGGACGAAGAGTGTCAAGGCTTGGCGTACTTGAAGGAGAAAACAACAGGAGAAATTAGGAACAACAAAATGTCCAGAAGCTACGAGGTGCGGAAGAGTAATTTGTCAATGTCTGAGTGCGAAAGAAGTATTTCTCAGAGTTCTTTTAATGGTATTGTGAGTGTATTGATTGTGTTTCCTTTCTCTTCCACGAGAGTATCTTCGAGTTCAAACTTCAAAATTCATTTATTTGATCTTTTCACGTTCTTGCATTCCTCAACTTGGAAGGGGCGAGGGTCATGGTGGTTCAATGTTAGAGTGCTTACCTCTAGTGCTAGGGGTCTTCGGCTCGAACAGGGGTAGTGCCATTTCGGCGTTGTGGTGGACAAACACCATGTGTATGGGTTTTATCGGGGTTTTTCCGTTTCCTGCCACTTTTTTATACCATCAATTCTTCCAACATTCTGAGCCAAAGTTATTACCTAAAGGCCTTAAGATAAAAATTCAAATTGGCAACTGAGGCGGTCAGGGTTCGGGAACCCCTACAGTTGTTTTTCTAGAGTATCGAGGAATAATGGTGCTACGTTTGGTGAAGATACATACAATGGTTTAAAACGGTTTTACAAAATAATAATAATAATATTTGAATCAGATGGCAATACTGAGAATTGGGTGTTTTGAAGCTGGGAACCTCAACAGTCGAATTTGTAGGACAGGGAGGAGTTTGTTGGGAATATGTTGAACGGATGAAGAGCCTTTGCAGAAAAACCGAACAAAGAATTATTCACTTTTATTTAGTATGTAGCGTAATCCAACTAGATACAATGAGTTCCTCTCATTATCACCAGGAAGCAGGATGTTACTAAGCCTCAATATCACCTACCACCAGCTAGCCTAAATTAGTTCTCTCAACATTCCCAAAATTACAGACACACAGATCGTAATATATATAATAAATAATAAATCACAGCCATATTCAATCCACTAGTGGATGAGGCCTCTCCCCGAAGGGAGGAGTTGGTCTACTGCTCCCACGCTGACCAGACGGGTTGGGAGAGGAGAGTCGAAGCTCTCACTGTGATCGCCACTGTCTTTTATTCACAACAGCTCCCCAATTGTCCTCA
>JAGDQP010069033.1:0-10940 GCA_022664845.1 Lepisma saccharinum
CATAGTTTGGCAGACAGAAGTATTTGCTACTCTGCGTATTATTTTTTCAACATAACGCAAAGGGAGTGCGAGAAAAGCAAATATAGGATAAAATTAGGGGGTTAAAATCGGACACTTTCCTGTCTCGATTTTTAGTGTTTGTAAGAATGCTTTCATTTAGTATCGAATATTTCTTAAGCCGTTAAGAATTTATTCAACACTTTTAGAATTTTATATCTCAACAACCAGAGATGGGTTGACAGCAGAATTTCTCGATACACCCAATACTTATTACTTCGATACTTGATATTCGATATTTTATATTTTATACATTTTTTACAGTGTATTTCAATGTATTAATAATGCATACATTAATTTAAAATAAAATGTAAGTATATTGCTTTCCTATAATTTAAAACTTAACTCTCTCCTGAGTCATAGATGCCTAAAGGCCATAAATAAAATTCAATTTCAAGATTTAAGATGTGAGTTATAGACGTAACGTTCTACCGTGAGATTATTTTGAGAGAAAGATATTAGTCTATAAAATATCGAAGTATCGAAAAAGTATCGACGCCAATAGTTGAAGTATCGACCTATACTTTGCAAGTATCTGTAGTATCGAGGTATCAAAAGTATCGTGAACCCATAACTATTTATTACGTAAATGTGAAGTTCTTTAAAAAAGTCATAACCACTTCATAATATAATTTTGTGTGAAACAAATATCTTGAGATTGTAACAAGATAGCTTTCACATTTCGCATGTAGTTTGGGTTTGTTATTGTCAGACATGTATCAACGTATCACGTTCGAACTTTCACTATTTTTCCTTTCTAATATAAATGTCTGATTTCACAAAAACAGTTACTATGTGCATTGCTGCAGCAAATGGTTATATTTTTACAGTTAAGGTTGAGTTCTGCACGTCTTATCTACGTTGTACGTTTTGAAATTTTCTTTAATTTGCACGTTCATGGTACTTCTATAGTACTGGGCTTCGCAATTACGTCACTCCACCAGTTAGATTTGTAACATATCACTCTCAAATTAACTCAACTTGTCGGTAAATTTTTTTAAACGTTGTTTGTGTATTAATATAATTTAAATTAAAAAAAAGTAACTGACGTTTTCCAAATATCAGTATGATAATATCCTTGCACTATTGCATCAATAAATCGGCTGAAGGTTCGTTCTTATTAAAGTCCTAAATGAGCTGATTAGCTTCTAAGGACGAGGCCTACAATTTATGGTGAAATGGGTCCGAACCACTCCCTTTCGGGTCCCTGTCGGGTCCCTGTTTGCCAATATATCAAGAAATATGAATGAATGCAATCTCTTGTGCTTTATCATTTCTACTAATGTCATAGATTTAGCCTGATAACATTGTCATTATTCATTAATAACTTTCATTCATTATTCAGTGTATGAGACTATTATTGCATTAAATCAACATGTCTTTAAACATTCTAATTAAGCACACGTGACGTGTTCACTTCGAATGAATGAAACAAGAAATAAGTAGACAAACAAACATATTTATATAATATTTTAATAAATACTTTCGTAGTAAACAAATTACACGTATTCCATTGCATTTCACCACTTCCCTTATCTGCATTGTATGCTATGCATTCTATAACCTGCACTGTTCTGTTTTCTAACAGTATTGCAATTCCACTCATTCTGTTTCGCACTAAAATGTCAATGTAATAGTTTTACTTTCCACTTAGATAGAAATTATGCTTTGATAATTCATATCCAAGGGATAGTTTGTTAGATTCGCTTTGATAACTCGTTATAAGCTTTAACCCAACAGTATTGCTTTCGACTCGTATGGCACTGCACAACGTTGAATATTAGCTATAGTTGCGTTTGTGAGATTCAATGTAAAAAGCTGAGTCAGTTGGCTGTAATCACAAACAAGAACTTTCAGATAATGTGAGGTAGACCTTGCCTTATTTAAGAGAAGCTAGTATGAAAATAAAACTAAATTAATATTAAACAGTGAAAAGTAAGTGACTGGACCGAGGATCGAACCCGGGATCTTTGAGTTACCGTCCCAATGCGCTACCAACTGCGCCACCCAGTCGACCCGTTTTCCACTCACACACCTTTCACTCATGCTGTTGATGTTCTCTCTCGAAACCATCTGGAGAGTACCACAACTCCTAGTTGTGCTTGAACTTTCCTGTGTCTCATAATGGTGAACATCTCACACGGAAGAATTAATATCCAAAGATGTAATGGAGGCAACTTCCGATTTCTTCTGTACATCAAGCCTCTGTAGGTACAGATACAATTCGATCCCCGGTCCAGTCACATACTTTTCACTCTTTAATATCAATTGTATCTGTACCTACAGAGGTTTGATGCATAGAAAAAATCGGAAGTTGCCTCCATTACATCTTTGAAAACTAAATTACTTTGCTAATCTTGTCGCATATTAGTAATTGTCGAAGCGTGAAACATCAAGACGGATCTTGTAAACGAAAGAAAATTGAGGTAAGTTCTGAACTGTTACACAATATTGTCAGCTTTCTATTATTTCGCAGAACCATTGGCGTTACAGCGTGTCAAGATTCCATTTTTCTGTCTTAGGTCCATTCAACGAAGTCTTCATTGTATTTGTATTGAATGTAATCACTTGTACATAGCTCAGAAAAGTGCTTTGCTAGAATTTTAGGGATTACCTTTTCTATTGGTAGAATCCTTAATCCGGTTCAACACAATATTTTAAAGGGAATTTGTTTTTAACTTGCATAATTAGAAGTATTGCTAAAAATTATTTCTAAAATTGTTATTTATACTATATTATCTAACACGAACTTTCCTCATGCATAAATTGGCTTCAATATATGAAGACTGTTCGAAAAGGTTTCCGGCCAAACACAAAAGGAAAAGCGGAGGTAGAAAATCTGTATTTATTTTTCTACGTAATGACCATTGACATCGACATTGACATATTTAACGTAACCTTCCTGGAGCAATTGTACCCACTTCTTATAGAACCCTCTTGTTTTACAGGAAATTCGCTATTCCATAGCATTTATAACCATATCGTCATCAATAAAATGACGACCCTTCGTGTCTTTTTTGAGGTTTGGAAACAGGTTAAATTCCGAAAGCACCAGGTCAGTATAGTAGGGCGGATGGGGTAAAGTTTGAAAGTCACATGTTTCATCTTCAGTAACGTACGAGTATTTGGCTATGAAAAGGTTCCCACCATCTTCAAAATTTTGAGATAATTATATTGCTGAATATCGCTGTGTCATGTTTCTAAGAGTCCGAAAGAATCGGAATACTCCCCTTGACAACATTTTGTTCATAACGAAAATGTTGAGAACAATATTATCTACACATTCAATGGAAATGTTCACTGCTTAAGAAATGTGAGTTACTGAACATTTCGGTTGCCTGAAATCACTGTAGAGCACTTATTTAGCAAATATCTTTAGAGCCTCATATTTCCAATACTGCTAACAATAGAACTTGCAATCGTCAAAAACTTTAATCCTTCCGCAGCACCTATGAGAAGAATATATTTAACAAAAGTAATGTAGTATAATTTAACTCGAAGATCAAGATCTAAATAAGCTTTTTCCGGACTTCTCTTTGTGTCTTCAGGCAATTCCAGAGGCTCCTCGTTATTGTAAAAACATTTTAGACACGGATAAACTGAATATTAGCTGCCCCTTTACGAATATTACAAACAGGCAAGCAGGCAGGCATGATCATGAAAGTGAAATTTGCAAGTTTTAGGCTCAGTAGAACCCATGCTTTCAATATGAGGTGAAGTGAGGGGATTATGATACGTATGTGAGATGATAGGGAGCCACTGTCTCTACCCTATTTGATCAGTAGATGAGAGGGAGTAAATGAGGTGACAAAAGGTGTTGAGATGTAAGCAGCGAAGCAAGATGTTTAGGGATGGTCAGTGAGGCTGAGATGTTAGGATTCCTTCCAGAAAAGAATATGAAGTGAAGGAAAGGATTTTAAGTGGGGTGGGGCCTCTTGTGGGTGTGGAGAGGTGGTGATGCAATTGAAGGATGCTGGTGTCTCTTGGATGTCTTGTAATGAGTCTGGCAGCACGATTTTGGACTATTTGCAGCAAAACATGATGAGATTTGGCGGCGTGTTTCCAAGCAGGGGCAGCATATATCAGTTTAGAACGGTCATCATGACGTAGATATGGAATCGGACTTTGAGAGAAAGACCATTATTATTTCTGAGAAGAGAATAAAGAGCAAAAGTATGCTGAGTGGTTTTAGCAGCAATGTTGCGGAGATGAGGAGCTAAAGTGGGCGTATGGTCCAAATCTACGCCCAGGTAGATAGCACTTTGACTGTAGGGTAATTGCACGCCAAATAAAGTAAAAGGATGAGGTGGTTGCGAACTTCGTCTGGTGAAGTTAACGACAGCAGTTTTTCGGTGTTAAATTTAATCCTCCATTTAGATGCCCATTTTTCGATCCGTGTCAGGTGTTGCTAACCATATCGGAGTGCAAAGGCAATGTGATGAGAAGAAGCGAAGATGGCAGTATCAACTTCAAAATCGCTATGAGAGTATAAGGATGGGTAGGAAGATCCGCAGTATATAAATTGAAGAGGATAGGGTCCAGAACAGAACCTTACGGTACTCCTGCAGTGATGGGATATGTTTGTCACTGTTTCCCATGGCATGAAACAAAGAAAGAAACTTGAAGATAGTATTTCAGGATACAGAGATATTGGTGGTGAAAGCCAAGACGGTACAATTTGTACAAAAGCCCCTTGTCAAATGCTTTTGCTGTATCAATGAAGATTCCAAACGTATGTCCACGGCGGTTAAACTGCAAGGTAATTTCTTCAACAGTCCTGACAAGCTGTGCTTGTTTATTGAACTGAGACCGAAAAGCAAATTGATGGTTGGAAATAGATTGTGATCATGAACATGAGAAAATAGACTAGTTTTAAGCAGTCGTTCAAAGAGTTGGCTGACAACAGAGAGAAGGCTGATGGGGCTGTGATTCTGAGGACATAAACTGTCTTTACCCACTTTGGGGATCATAATATTTTTTGCAGTCTTCCATAGCGATGGGTAATGTCCGTGTTGCAAGATCGCATTGAACAGTCTGGTCATCAGTGCGAGCATCTTTCGAGGAATATGCTTGAGAGCCATAGCCGGAAACTGTTTGGACCAGCAGTACTTCGTCCCCAGAGTTTGGGTATTGTAAGCTGAAACTCTCGAGGAGTAATTAAACTCGCAGGATCAAATGGATTTGTGTAGGTGGTGGAATGACTATTGACTAAACGAATGGTGTATTCGTAGTAAGGTTCAGGATTCAAGCTAAATTGAGTTTTGAGTTAACCTTCGAAGACTTAAGCTTTGTCCTCGGCATTCTAGACTAAGCCCCTCGGTCCATTGTTTGGATTGATAATATCGTGTTTCGTCAGCGCTTTGGTAACGGCCCAGAATTCATGATTTGGTTGTTGTAGAATTTGCAGTTTTGTAGACCAATGTTGGGCAGTAAGACGCTGAAGGTATTAGCGGATCCGACGTTTGAGATTGTTCCAGCTGTCTAGTTTTCTGCCATCTGTTGCGAGCTCATCTTTTGTTGGCGATAAGAGCATGGGACCAGAGTTCTTCGGGCGTGAGATCAGTTGGGGTGATTGAACAGGATTTGGACGCAGAAGGTTTTAGATGTAGAGCAGATTGAGGATTAGAGGTGATGAAATCAACTGCAGATTCAATGTCATCAGAAGATTGGCTTTTGTTGTATGGACCAGGAGTTGAGTGAAAGGATCCCAAGCTGTCATGCGAATGGGAGGAAGTCCTCGAGGATCCGTAGTATGTAAGTGATGGATATTTACACACACCGTGATATGGTCTGATTCCAGAGCTAAGATTGCTTGCGGTCCTTCCGTGTTAGTGACTCCTTTGACCAGAGCTATATCTATAATGTTAGGACGACCTCCGTTTCTCGGAAAGAAGGTACACAAACAACCGATAATGTATTATATATATATAGTCTACACTCACCATCATAGAACGGTAGACATTGATCAGCCAATCAGATCTGACTATCTTGTCTCTCCTTCTCAAGTTTAGTATAATCTACTCGGCTGCTGCCAACAGCGATTGGAATTTCAATACGTACCTTCATGACCCAAATTGCATACAGATGCCCGCAGATAGATCCCAACATGACACTGGAACTGGCTCGGAAGCGAGTCACAGTATGTTTACGATCGTAGTGTAATCCATGTGACCCGCTTTTGGCTTGAAGAATTGTCACCAGGGTCAGAAAAATGTCAATCTATCTTGTTATCCCAACATCAAGAACCAATGGTTCAACCAAGTTATACTGCCCGTGTAAGATTTTGATAACGCCGTTCGGGAAATAGTTTTCCTAGGTATTTGATGAAACGAAGATGGACAAGTGCATTGAAATCACATTTCTATCTTATTATCTGTCAGTTCCATACAGATCAACTAGCCCAACAGTATGGTCTTTACCAAAAATACTCGCCAGTGACCAATAGAAAGGAACTCTGCTTTAAGTAGGGAACGTATTGAACCATACGTTTATAGATAGTTCTAACAGTTCACACCTATCCTACAGCTGAATCTAACAGTTCTAAATTACCAGATATGCCTAATTTCATTCTATGCAGTTCCTTGTCATGAAGGAGGTGTGATAAACATAGTTCGAGACATTTAACCTCCAAACCGGCGAAGTGTACTGCTATGTTGAGCGCTTGGAAAACAGCAATGAAAGAGAAAAGTATGTACTTTCCTGAATAATGTCCCTAGGTAGGTACATACGATAAACAGGAAGGAAAAACAATAATTAGGACAACATGTTCACTTAAATATTATAAGAGCTAGGTAAATATCGTAACGTAAGATGGCCAATTAATTTATCTTACTGGAAGCGTAGTTAATTCAACTAGCCAACATTACATCCTAATAATTTTGACGTTAATAGTCAAAAGGACGATGTTACTTGAATATTTCGGTAACCACATACACATTTAAGTGTGCTGAGAGGCGAGAGGTAGTTCATAGATATAAGTTCCTTGCGGTTTTTCGGCGATCATTCCTCTGTGTCTTGTCGAATTTTTGGCTGAAAAGCTGCGAAGGCTATCATCACTGTGCAAAATTTGGTTAAGATGCAGAAATTTGGAGAAAAGCTACAAACAATATGCAAAGTGACAACATAAGAATCCTTGTTAGCTTCACTCCAGTTGCTGACTTCTGAAATATAGATATTATTGGAAGTGTAGGTGAAAAATAAATCTTTGTCGCCACCTAGGGTTGCCACCTGTCCCGTATTTTAGGTGAAATTTCCGCGTCCCGTATTATAAGAAGTAGATTCTTACACATGTTTTCAACATATCAATAATTTAAAAAATAAACAGTGATGGACTCTTTTCCAACTGTATACTATGCAAACTGGCGAGAAGATTCTATTCATATCCCCAGTCACCAACATGAGACCTGAGAATGGGGATATAATACTCACGCGTTGTTTGCTCTAATTGATAACACACTGCAAAAAAATAACTGCATTAATTCAACACTTTTCGGTGTGCCAGGGCAACCACGACTTTTTTATTAAATCAATTTGGATTGTATTTATGGCTTTTAGGCATCTAAGGCTCAGGCCGGGATAGACTAAGGGAAAGAGTTCAGGAAGGTGTCGGACCTATATTGAAGGTGCCATCCCGGCATTTGCCAGGTGTGACTGAGAGAAACCCTAAACATGACTCAGTCAGAATGATCGGCCGTTGAGAACAAACCCACGACCGAATGCTACGCCAACGCTCTACCACTGAGCTACGGCGGCTCAGTTGTGTTAGATCAACACCGTTTGTTGTATGATTTCGTTGATTCAATACTGTGGTAATGGTAGCATGGCCATCTTCATTTTGTTGAATAATAATTGACAACACAACATATCCATTGTGTTGAATAACCGAAATCAACACCGTTTGTTGTGTTGTTTCAACAACAACAACAAAACGGTGGTAACTCAGAAATACTGAAAAGTATTGAATTAAAAATCAGTTTATTGCATTGCAGCTACTAACGCCAACTGTGTAAGAAATTAAAATATCAATTTCGCCCGCCAGTGATTTTCGAGAGTGAACATTCGCAAGCAAGACGTTTTCTGGGTGTTCTTGATTATTATGTATGTTTTAAATAGTGCGGGCAGTCATACATTACTACAAGACATTACTAGTTACTTTTATTTTAGGTTCCTTCAGACTTATCCCATATTTGTTTGGTATTATTCCGTATTTTTTGCAGAGCGTTCCGTAATTTATTCATCAAAAGGTGGCAACCCTACCCAGAGGTTTCCCAGAATTTAATATTGAAAACCTATAAAAATGAGACATGCCAACCCTCTAATTGTTATATAAATGTGCTGCAAATTATGTTATTTGAAATCACTTAACATCTAGGCAATACCACTTGTCAACCTTGGTCGCCATCTTCAGAAATCATGTTTGAGTTCAATATCTTGGTAAATGTTTGTCGGAACATTGTCCAACTCATGTTCTTCTTACCAGGCTGACTCATCCATCGCCATAATTGGTACAAATTGTTATTTTTGTCTTTTTCTGTACTCTTAGCCCTATTCCTTTTGAACAACCCCCGTACATTTAGTGTACGAGATTGTTGATTATATATAAAGAGTGAATTAGAATCTACTAACTCTACACCATTGTCAGAACTTAAGAATTAAGAAATCTACGATTATTTTTATGAGTCTTTCTTCAGTTTCTTTTATATTTTATTTTCTCTTGACTTGTCCTTCATTGCTGTTCATCAATCTGGCTTTTCTCATCCTCCAACCCATTGGTTGAAAAAATTGCGATATCTTCTGCCTGCGGTCAGTCTAGAATCTTAAACTTCTAACTCTATGGCTTACGGAACTCACAAGTTCATCGCCGCAGTAATGAATGTTCGCTAGTGGATTCTATCCTGTACAACATATAGCCAGTTTTCATCACAGATACCCACTTCTCGAAGATCTCTTCTAATACTGTCCTCCAAACGACGTCTCGGTTTTCCCAATGGCCTCCTTCCATCCGGACTTCCAACCAGGATAGAATATAATCTTCGTTTTGCCCCTACCGATCTACATGGCTTGCGCCCACCTTAGTCGTCGCGATTTCATCATTTTTACAACATCTGGTAAATCATACAGTCCGTGTAGTTAAATTTCTAATTTTCATAATTATTTTCTAAGTTTCCGTGTAATCATTATTTAAGTTAGGCGTTAGAAACAATTAAGTAAGTAACAAAATCTAATGATTTGATGATTCAAATATTAAGTTCTCAATAGCGATATTCTAGTGATATTATCGGGGTTCATTCTAATTTCTAGTTCAATGTTTTAATGTTTATGAAGCGTATTCTATGTGTCTGAGAATACTGAATTGTCGTGTATACTCATGAAAGCGAGTAATTACTATTATATATGACCAGGAATTTCGGAGAACAGGTTATTCTGAGGAGTTCTGCATAGAAGGAGAGTTTGCGGCATCACAATTTAAATATTTTATACTAATGTATTTATAATTTGCTTATGAATGAAATTTAAGACAAAATACATCTATAAATTCTGCATCATTCTTTTTCTTTCTGTTTTAGGGTCTTTGGGAAGCCAATGTGTGTACTAACTTCTGTTCTGCATTTCTGAAATATGTAAAAGAGACAGTGACTGCAGACAGGGTTTCCGCCAGGATTTTCAATTTAGGGGAGAATGGAGTCAAAATTGGGAGGGTGTGTAGTGAAGTTTGGTACGGTTTCTATCGATTTTTCACAGCAAAAAAAATTAAAATTGGGGGTGGGGTGTTATCGGTGGTAAACACCCCCCACAGGTCTTGCGGAATCATGGACTGCAGATGATCAAGATGTTGTGTGGAAGTTTGAGTGAAGGCCAAAGGAAGATGTGACGGTGACTAAACTGGAGGGAAAGACTGAATTCCCTTTTCGACCAGAATGGTTAAGGGAAGATTTGTAAAAAGAAAAGTGAAAAATAAAGTTTTGTCCAGTTCTAAGCCACTTTTCTTTATTTAAAAAAAATAATCTTTTTAGTATCAACTCGGACACGTCGTTAAAATACATTATATTTCCCTTGATCCAGGCCTGCGCATATAATTCCTAGTTTGTAAAACTTACCCTAAGGTAAGTTTTACCCACTAGGAATTACGTGCATCTGAAGAAGATGGATTTGATGGACCGAAATACGAAGTTTGGTGAGAGTACGTAGGTGTAGCGGTTTCTACATGAGACTTGAAAATGTGTTTTTGTTCAAGTACCATTATCATGGAAACCATAAAGCATTTTAATTACAATTATTTTTCTAATGTGTGTATATAATTACAACTGAAGCCTAACCCCATCGCACACCTGAGGGATGACGTTCGTCTGCGAGCATTTCCAGAGAAGGGTAATATACTGGCAAGGGCCTTACCTGAGGTGCCATTCCCTCATTCGCCTGGTAAAACAGGAAATTCCAGGTTAACTTCATCCGATGGCTGGCAATACTGTTCGAAAGTCCGTGGTGTTAACCACTGGGTACGAGGAACAGAGGGGCCATGGTGGCTCAGTTGGCAGAGCGCTCACCTTTGGTGCGTCGGGTCGTCGGATCTATCCCTCCTCATACCATGTGGGCTTTGTGGTGGACAAACACCGCGTGGGTTTTCTCTGGGTGCTCCCGTATCCTATCACTTTCTTCATTCCATCAATTCATTCCATCATCATCCATACGGCCTGAGCCATAGTTGCCTAAAGACTTTAAAATAAATTCAATTAAAATACGAGGAACAGAGTTTTGAGAAAAAGTAAAGTAGTGAGCACTGTTGCCAGGGTCTCGTATTTTTCGGCACTCTTACGTATTTGGTTGAGATTGAGAAACGAACATTAAGAATAATAAACATTTTATATCTAAAGTAAGGTAAATTA
>JAGDQP010069034.1:0-10939 GCA_022664845.1 Lepisma saccharinum
TTTTTAATGTTACAAACTTCAAATTTTAGCCATATCTAGAGGATATACATATCTATTAACGGTATGCCTCAAAATTTCAACATACTCAAAAAAAATCAGTGACTGTTTTTTACTCTGAAAAAGCGGCAACGTTGCATTGCGACCATTCCATCTGCACACCTACTGTTGACAACGGTGGTTGACTCACGAATATTTTTCCCTGTTTGCTTCTAGCGGTGAGCGATAGGGTCACTCGACATTTCCTCTCTCTAGTTTTTGTAAAAATGTCTAAACCGCATTCTCTTGCGACATTAGTCCAGAAGCTTTGAAGTCTCAAAGTGCAACTTTCTCCAATGCTGAAGAGTATATTATTATTGAGATTTACCCTATTCTTTTTCTCAGTGTAATAACGTTTATTGAAAGAGAATGTAATGGACTGGACATTTTCCAGTTTCTCTTTGAGGGAGATGCTGGAACGAGCATTTATTGGAGGCAGATCGAACTGAACTGATTTAGGGCTATTGTCCCTTGGCATCTATATAGGTTAGTTTATAAACAGGAATAATACCCTGTTTATAAGAATGACGGGTAAAGAACTGGTTAGGCTGATTGTGGTAGGTCATGCGAAATAAATGATTCTCTCTGTGTGGTCGGTCATTTGAGGATTTCGCGTAGACAAATCTCCCAAGAATTTCTTGCATACATAGAATAGGCTCATGAACAGGGCCAGATTTACCACTAGTCCCGGGCCAAAGTGCACATGTTGGACGAAAACAGCCAGATGAAAGAACGCTGCAAAAGTTTAATAATAATAATAATAAACATGCGTAAACTCAGAGTAAATGCACTCAAGTAGTAATTTATTTAGTGGTGGTTGAAGCTGAGTGGAATTAGCTTTGTAGTTGCAGTATACAGTTGTGTAGAGGCGGGTTCATATTGCTCTGTTGTCTATTCCCCACCCCACTCATCCAAGCCGTTTTCCAACTTTCTGAACATAGGCTTTCTTCAGTATCTTCGTCTATTGTGATAATTTGAAACTATTGGATTTGGAAAAAAAAAAAAAATACTAAATTCAATATGCCGAATTGAACTATCATATTTTCGAAAATAGCGGCATCCCGAAAATACATGTAGTCAACTTGCAAATTTCAAATGAATAGTGACAATCAATTACTGTAGTTATCAAACTGGAAAAAAAAAATTATCTAAAAATTTTGAATTTAATTGTTTTTTGTTTTGTTTTTTCAAATAAAATATACCTACTTTCCATTTGATATTTTGAACTTAAAGCTCTTCCCCACTTCTCTCCTCTGTAATGATATTTGCAGAATGTCACTGTTTTCGAAAATGTGATGGTTCAATTCGGCAATGGGGAATTATTATGTCTTCACTTCTTGTTGTTGTTATTGTTTGAAAGCTTATGCCCAATAGTTTCTATTCTATCGTCCTAAAATTTCAGGATTTTCGTATATTTACGACAAAGTTATTGGTGGTACAGTGGACTCTCTGTAATTCAAACTTGGATAATTCGAATTATTGGGTAATTCGAACAGAAGTTTATTCCCCTTGAAATAACTATTGAAGCCAGTGTTAAAAATTCATATGTAATTCGAATGTTTCAATCTTTTTTTTTTTTGTAGCTAATTCGAAGTCACATTTCATCAATTCAAAAGAAAAAGAAATATTCCTAAATTTCAATGTCCCAAACATATACTAACTCTTTTTTAATTATGATCAGATAGCAAACAGAAAAATGCAGTTTCAACTAGTTAACGTAAGGATCATTACATTAATGATTTTTATTCATATAGCAGTAAGTAGTTTTGTTTTAACGATTTTCTTCACTAATACATGTTTTTGTTAATTCGAATCATTTTCCTATCCCCTGGGAGTTCAAATTAAAGAGAGTCCACTGGAAACCTATTTTCTCAAGTATTTGTGTTCATTAACGGTTACTTACTTTTTAGGTAATATATTTTGAAATTTTTCAAACCTAATTCAAAGAAACTACTGCAGCTATCGAAAGCAGTTTGAGAAATGAATCAGAAAGCAGAAACATGCTCACTAAGCGACCAAAACTGAAATATTCAATTAAAAACAACAAAAAAAACAACAAAAACTCAGTTCCTGTGGTTCAAAATCCCTCACTGTCGCAGTGTGCAAAGTATAGTCCAGGTGTTGGAAACTACAGGGGTCTGGGAGCGCGCCACCAGCGAGAGAAGTGAGTCACAAAATTATATATTTAATTATTATTATTTAGTTATATAAGTAACAGTATCCGCCTTGGTTTCTTATGTTAATAAAAGCCAGTTTCTGAAAACGATATTGTCACGTTTTTTTGATACTGTGCGAGGAAATGATGATGAATACCAATAAGTATCATGGTTTTTCTTCTAAAAATTATATAAAATGGTCGATACCTTTTCACTACTAACTGGAAAACAAAAATAATTCCTCCCTCGAACAAGCGCGCAATACGCTCCTGGCTCATAAAATCAACTAAAAACGAAATTAGTGTATTTCGTGAAGACATCATAATAATTTCTAAAATAGTAATTTTGACAGAACGGTAGTAAAATTGATACAGTATTAGCTATATTCACTAACCACATTTATGACGACCAATACTTGACGAATGGGCATTTTTTTTTTTTTTTGGTAATATCTGCTTAATCTACCTTCGTACCAAATTTCGTTTTTCAAAATCCTGCCGTTTAGGCTGTGTATCGGCTACTCAAAACTTCCGTTTTTTAGGTGAGACATACTAGTTCTTGCAGATTGAAAAGTGATGATAAAAAGTTATGTACCAAAAAAGTTTATATAGATGATCAAAGCTAAGGATTATTTTTACATATACCTTGCAGCGAGATGTTTACTGTATACCAGTGAACGCCTATCCCGAAACAAGTTTTTCTACCAAGCGCCCGAAGCTCAGGGGTATTGGGTTCATTTTCAGCGGCCGGCCACCTTGACTGCAGTTTTCCAGATTTTTCTTTTGTCACACCAGGCAAATCCTGGGTTGGAACCTTCAACTTAGGTTCTGGCGGATACCTCCCGCTCTGTTCCCTCCCTTATCCTGGTTTAAGCCTTAGATGGCTGAAGGCTATAAATAAATCTAACTTCAAATAAGTTTTTTCCACGATTTTTACCTCAGTAGCACCAGACAAGTGCTGGGATGGTATCTACAAGTTAGGCCCTGGACGACTACCTCACAACATCCTCTGCCCTACCCTAGCCGAGCCTGAAATGTCAAAAGGCCATAAATAAATTATATCAATTTAATGTTTATTGTATCTACAAATGTAAAACTTCCCAAATTCATTTTTCTCTGCTGGCGATGCATCTTCTTTATAAAAATGTTTACAAGCACCTAACAGCATCTCTGCTTCAATTCTCCGTTTGAATATTCTCCAGCAGCAATTTCACATACTGCAGTCCTTGACTAAACTTCGGTAATGAAGTTTTCTGTGTCAAATAAATGTCAAATGCAAAATTGTCAAATACATGTGCCTTTGGTGGCTTGAAAAGTCGAAGGATCCCGCCACCAGAAATCTTGTCGCGCCACCAAAGGTGGAAAACACCGTACTCCTGGGTTTTCTCGGGGTTCTCCTGCTTCCTCTCAATTTGTCATTCCACCAGTTTTTTCATCACTCTCATTTGTCTCCTTTCACCCCAAGGAGACATAACCGTGGGAGGATAAATTAGAGATTCATTCATTCCTATCTGTACACAGAAGAAAAAATAGATTTGTTTTTGATACTTTTATCACTCAATTTGTATTGAAATTCCCCCCCGTAAGAAATGTTCTGAAATCATCACTGGACATTGGCTATGCAAGTTTATTATCTAATTATGTTCAAAATCAACTTAGTAATTGTTTCAATTATCGCACCTTCCTGTCATATTTCAAACCGGATCGCCACCCGAGTTGTCTACCTTTTTGCTACTTCTTTTATCATTCCATCTTTCTGTAGTTGAAAAAAAAAACTTGTTTTGAGGTCTCGCTTTATCAGTCATCTGATCTATACAAGTTGAGCGAATGATCTTAGCGAGGGAGCGAGGAAAAACAGAACACTGTCGCTGGAAGAGGCGGAAAGCGGAAGTTGTAAAAATCTAACTGCTGCCATTTTTTTAAAGTCAAAAACCTAAATTGTATTATTAGATATATTAAAAAAAAGTGAGACATACCATTAATATATATGTATCTCCTATAGATGTGGCTAAAATTTGAAGTTTGTAACATTAAAAATAAGGGAGAAAATTGTTTAAAACATTGCAATGTTTTTTAAATGGGCTAACGTTCGAGGGAGTTAAGAGTGGTAGAGCTTCTTAATGCAAAAGATTTCGTGTGATTGGCTTCATTTAGTAACCTCCTATCTGAAAATGGGATTTTCTCTCTCCACTAGTCGAGTGGTTACCGTCGTTGACAGCTGATCCTGGAGTCCCGGGTTCGATTCCCAGCTCTCCCAAGAGACTTTTTCCAACGCCAGAGGGTCTGGAATGCTGGCCACTCAGGATCGTAATGCAATTGGAGAGGTGCTGTGAATAAAAGACAGTGACGATCACAGTGAGAACTTAGACTCTCCTCTCCCAACACGTCTGGTCAGCGTGCGAGCAGTAGACCAACAACTCCTCCCTTCGGGAGAGGTCTCATGCAGTAGTAGCTGAATATGGCTGTGAATTTTATATATATATGTATAGGTTGCTTGTTGAAATCCGGGCATTATGCTTTATCCCCCCTGGCTAAAAAGTTTAATCCGCACACTGATAATAGCCAGACTCCCTAGAAATATTTATCTCACTAAAATTACTTTAGAATCATGATGAACTCGGCTCGGTTTTCACCTTCGAATATAGAGGCAGGAGGTGTCTTTGCTTGTTCTGTCATTAAAAGAATCTCTATCAACACACGAGGGAGAAAAAGGGAAAGAAAGATGAAACGGAGAGAGAAAGGAAAAGGAAGAAATAAAGAAATAGAGAGAGAGAAAGATGGAAGGAAAAGAAAGACAGAATGAGAGAAAGAAAAAGAAAGAGAGAAATAAAGATAATGAGAGAAAAATGAAACAAAGAAAAAGTGAAAATGAGAATGAAGGCGAGAATAAGAGAAAAAGAAAGAAGCGAGAGAAAGAGAGTAAGCAACAGAGACTGAAAGAGGGTGGAGAGAGAATAAAGAAAGGGACAAGAAAAAAAGAGAGAGAGAGAGACAGAGAGTTCACCTTGTTCACGAACTTTCGGGTTATACGCCAGCCACGGGGAAGAATAGTCATCTTCCAGGTTTTTTTTTTGTTTTTTTTTTCGTTATGGAGCGACTTTCATATCCGTTACAAACAACATATTACTTTTGAGAAAAACCTGACATTTGTTTCCAGCATTAAATACTGAAAAAAAAAAAGGCTATCATATCGCGGTTGACAACTTTTCAGGAAAGTCATGAATAAGATTCGTTTTTCAGAAAAATGAATTTTAAAACAACATCATAAATGTTGGATAACGCGATGAGACTGCTAAGAATCACAAATGAAAAGTGTTTCCTTTCTGGAAGTGCCCTGTAGGAATTACGACGAGACCAGAATGCTCCAAGACATAAAGTTAAGATAATTCCATACAGCCTTGCCAACTCAACATAAATTATAGTATCATTCTAGGGAGGGAGGGGCGGATCTGAAAAGATATACGTACAGAATAATTACGATAAAACAATTTACCAGGAGTTCGAGTAGGTCTTCGTCCTTCGTATGGTATCATTTTACCAATAATTTGCTGGGTCTGACAAATTTTTGTGGAAATAATGACTGGGCTGCAAATAGATGTTCTTGAAAGGCAACCAAAGGGGAAGAGGGCCTACTTAATGCATACTTATGAATGTAATAATTAAATCCATAAATCGTTTCATTTGTACTGAATGATAAAACCTCGTATTGGCTGGAAGTTGATTAATAGCGCACCAGTTAGTACAGTTGTCTAAAATATGATGTAGTTTTATGGCATCTTCCATTAAATTAATTTTAGCATATATATATTTTGAGGTCATCCGCAGATAGCACTTTTTCATTATCCGGTATGAATTCCCGTAGGTCATTAATGAACAAGAGAAATAACAACAGTCCGAGATTCGAGTCTTGCGGGACTCTGGCAGGTCTGTATATTCATCAGATTTGTATTCCTTAAATAGAACAGTCTGCGTTAGTTAGGTAAGAGCACATGAACCTAATCGAGGATGGAGAGAAGTGATTTAATTTACCCAGTAATACATAGTGTTTAACTCTGTCAAACGCCCTTTCACACCGAGTTGATTTCCTTCATCCAACGAGTTTGCAATAAAATCTGTAACAGTTGCAAGGTTCGTTACTGTAGACTTTTGTGAAACAAGGCCGTGTTGTTTAGTTTAGGATTCACATAATAAATAATTCGTTGATATAAAAACTGTTCAAAGACTTCTGCAAAGACTGGTCAGATTGTTATTATGCGGTTGGTAATTTCTCATGTCATTTGTTTTAGGTATAGGACAAATTAAAGCAGATTTCCATTTGTTATGGAAAATACATGTTTTTTAGTGCCAAGTTGAACGCAACTTGGGAATGATTATTTATTTACTCTTCATGACCATAAGTTTGTCAGGAAATTTTTAGTCCCATTTTTTTCAATGATGGATGCTCATTAAAAAAAAAAAAAAATATCAAGTTAGAATTTTCATTTTTATGATCACAGGGCCGAGATATGGTAGAGGAAAGGAAGCGGGAAGCAGTCGGACAAGTCTAAGTGGAAGGTGCCATTAGGGCATTTGCCTGTTATGACTGAGTGAAAACGAACGTTAAAACCTTAGTAAGGATGTTCGATAGTTGTTTTCTAACCCAGGACCTTCGAAGTGATAACTCAGTGGAATTCCATGAAGCAATGAGATAATCGAAGAAGAGCATTAAATATATAATCGTGTTTACTACTTATATTCGGAACATCAGCAATGATTATTTAAATTATTTTGAGTTACAGAGTATGTCCACTACTGGAACATTCAGGTTTCTCCGTGTCCATCACTGGTACAAAAACAATGTTAGACATAAAACGTGATTTGCTCTCAAATAGTGTATGTTGAAGGGTAGAAATCACTAGAAGAAAGAATGGAGAACGTGTAACATTCTCATTTGATTAATACATTTAAACTGTATTTGAGTTAAAAGTGTACTTTACTGGTACGTTTACCTTAGTAGGGTTTAGAATTTTCAATTTTGTACGTAAATTTTATATGATAAATTGTTTTAACCTCGAGTGTCCTAATAATGTCTTTAGTAAACTGGCACGGCTACTTTGAGACAGTTTTTTTTTTGCAGGGAACACATTAGACAAATATTTCATAAATAATATCATAAAGTTTACTAACGAAGTCATTAATATTATTATACTCTTTTAAGCATTCCCAATCAACTTCCAGTATATTTTAAGGTAGGTTTAATGTACACCATGGCATGGTTCTTTTTTAAGTTTTTGCGCCCTTAATTTAGCAAATACTGTCGTGATTGACCTGTTGATAACTTTTAGTAAACCACTGAAAAACTGTCACTTTATTCTTGGCCCCCTCTGAAAAGCACAACACGGGCGCCCTTGAAGGCAACCGCTTCATTTTTATTCACAGTTCCCTCTAAGTACAGAAAAACCTCTCCCTTCATTTAAGAACATAACTTGCTTGTTTTAAATATTTTGGTGTACTGTAAACAAGTGTGATTGCTTTTGCACGTTTGAGACCTTCGAAAATTATTATACATGTTGGTAACACTGATACCATTAGGGAAAAAAAGGAAGATTTTCACCACGAGATGCAATCCTAATTTACATTCTACTCGTGGACATACTATTTATTATATTTCCTATGGTGACAAGACAGAAGAAGTTCGCGTTGTAATAACGATGTTGCCAGGAATTCAACTTCGCAGTCTTAATCGAATAAACAAAAGCAACGAGAAGGAATAAACCGAGCAGCTGTAGCTCAGCTGGTAGAGCGTTGCCTTCTCATACAAGAGGTCTTGGGTTCATTCTCAGTAACCGATCACCCTGACTGAGGATTTTCCCGTCACACCAGACAAATGCCACGTTGATATCTTCAACTTCGATTTCTTCCCGCATTCTCTCCCCTCCCCTATCCTGGTCTGAGCTTTAGATGCCTGAAGGCCATACATAAATTTTAAAAATGAAGAAAACATAGTTTAGACTACCAAAGTCGTTCGCATCTTGACCATATCTGCTAAATTTTCGCTCATTTAGCACTTAAAAAAATAGCTGCCCAAACGAGAACGCTGTCAACTTTGCAATACGAATTATTGTTGCCCACGAGACGAGAATGAGCCTGTTTCGTCTGAAGATGTCCAGAATATGTGTCGTTTCGAAAATATGTACAGTATATGTATTACACAGCATATTACGAGAGTTCTGTCATGCCTCGTTTTCCACAGACATTTCTCTGTCTCTTCTAGTAGGCAACACGAATAGGAATCAACAAAAGCAGCTTACCAAGTTCCCGTGGTCTTCTGGTTATGGTTGCGGATTTCGAATCTGACTGGCGAAGCACACAGCCTCGAATACCACTGTTGGCCACTTTGATTGTTGTTTTCCAGGATCTCATCTATTTTACTAGACAAATGCAGGGATAGTACCTAGACAAAAATTTCCTGGTCTTGGGGAAGTGCTCTCGGTCTATCGTGCTCTCGAAACAGTCCGCTAAGACATGTACCAGACTTACGTTATAGGTGCCAGCTCGTCCATAATGTATATTAAATACAATATATAAAGCAAGAACTTGTTCAAATTTGAGGGAGTCAGGCGTGTTCAGATTCGTAGCCTAAGTTAGATTTTATAAAATTATTGTAGTATTTTAGCCCTGTTATCAGACAAATTTGTCTAGAAAAGGGTTTAATTATATGTATATATCTGTCTGTTTTTATGAGTGTCGATAAGGCGTGCCTTCAGGAATAGCCAGAAGTTCAATACTTTAAATTTTTAGTTTTCATTTTACAAGGGACACTATCGAGAAATGCTTGCCGAATCAGAAATTTTGGAACCCATTCGAAAAAGAACATCACACGATATAACTAAGCAAAAATTAGCTACTGAACTGGAGAGAAAACTTAAAAATTTAAGTTTTTCTGAAAACTGAAAATGATAGTTTCCTCCACATTGGTAAACATTTGGAGGCATCATATTCCATTAGGCGTTAGATGGATTTATGTGGGGGAAATTTTAGATGGCATAAGAGACGAGAATTTTGCGTTAAAGAAAAATTTAGCCAACATTTGGTGCTGTTGCTGCACTATTCGATAATCTGCTTCTATGTGATATCGACAATGTTGACTGAATTTATAACGAATGTAAAGCGAAACGAAACTATAAAAGAAAACATTTGTTCCTGTAAACTGGATCGTTTTCGCAGAGTGTAACTTTACTTTGCGCGTGACGAACAGAAAGTCGGAAGCCACAACCGAGTAAATAATCTTGCGCCTTTTTAAGTGTTCTTGATTGGCGTCGAACGAGAAGGAATCAATCACTACGTCGAGGGTTTGCTTACTGCAGTGAATCCTACCTATAAAGAACATCGCCAAATCGTTGGACTTCCCGGGTTCGATTTCCGGCAAGTTACAATTTTCATGTTCTTTTCTTCATCTTATTATTATTATTTGTCTTTACTTTCTTTTCCTTCCTTTTTCACTGTTGACATTTTACGCAATTCACGGAAATACAAGATTAGGTAAAGTCATGTGTTTTTACTATATGCAATACGATTGGATTACTATACATCACATTTAACACAGAAATTAATGCTCGCTCCTATGAAAACGCGAAGCTCTGATTCCTACTCGCTAGAAGCTTCTCTCTCTCTCTCTTGAGAAGCCGGTCCACACGCCACCAACCACATCTAGTAACGTCTTGCTCTTCACGGCGTGCACGTGGTCCAGGCGGCAGAGCGTCGGCTTTCCACCTAGGAGACCGGTGTTCGATCCCCGTTTGGTCATTTTTTCACAGAACATTTGTATATGTTCACATTAATTACTAGTATACGCTTTCTTCTATTTTTTTTTTAATTTTCAACACTTTAACGAACTGTACTTGCACCTTACTTCACTTGTTTTTGAAAATAACAAATTTCTCTTGTACTTCTATACACACATAATGCCGAACAAGTGTCAGAGAGTGCAGGGGCATTAACTAAAGTAAGGCTAGATGATTTTTATAATGTTATTATTACACACAAACATTGGACTCAGACACCAGAGGTTTGTCCTTCACCAGAGTGTCTGCAGAATGTTCAAATTCCAGTATTTGTTTTTCTTTTCCAGGTCATTAATTTATAACTATTTTCTTCTTGCAAACAAACAAACAAAAAATATTTTAGCAATTAAAAGAAGTCAGCTATTCATTGATTTTAAGAAAGCATATAATTCTATCAAAAGAGAAAAGTTATCCAGTATCCTGCTACGATTTGGAATTCCGAAAAAAAAATGGTTCAACTAGTGAAGACGTGTCTCAGCGACCCCATAAGCAGAGTACGGATAGGTGATACTAATAGGCCTATGTCAAATAGTTTCAAGATTCACAACGGATTGAAACAAGGCGATGCCTTGTCACCACTACTGTTTAACTTTGCGTTAGAATATGCGATTTTAAAAACTAAAAGGGACAAAAAGGGACTATCATTGAATGGTTTGAATCAACTGTTTGTATACGCGGATGTTGTAGATTTAATAGGGGACAAAATACATGTACTACAAAGCAACACCGATGTCTTAATAGAAGCGTGCTATGAGATAGGTCTACAGGTAAACATAGATAAAACAAAATACATGGTAACAAGCCGAAACACAGGGAATGAAGGAAATAAAAACATAAGAATTAGGGATGAGATCATAAAGAAAGTAAACACATTTAAATACTTGGGAGCATACCTAACAAGCAAAAATGAGGTCACGGAAGAAAT
>JAGDQP010069035.1:0-10939 GCA_022664845.1 Lepisma saccharinum
AACAGATCTAAGTTATAGTTGTTTTGGCCATTTATATGCTTGAAACAAAGACATTTCGTAATACATAATAGTGCAGAACAACAAAATAATTCGTTATTGTCATTTCATGAATAACCAACGAAAGCTCTGACCTTAACAGAAGGCATGGAAGAGTAGGTGCGACCATGGAACTAACTTCAACATCATGTCAGAAATAAATGGTGAAACGAATGACGAGCGAATAATATTTAGTGGCATCAGAACATATATAGAATTTTCCCACGGAGGTGAAATGATACCCGCCCTTAAGAAAAATTTATTTGACAACTTTTCACTTCAAGTGTCCATTACTGGTGCGTTTATCTTATCTCGCGAAAGTCGAAACTTAAAAGCAGGAAACTTGGAAGAATTTAGTAAGTCACTAGGCTCATGTATAAATTTTGAAACACACTGCTTTATTTTGAACTAGGTTACAGGTGCTGTGCTGAAAGGAAGGAAATATTTGATCATGAATGAGTTCGTTTCTTCTTGTAGCAGTATTTCGTAGCACGTGTGATTTTCATTGGCTCTATTTTGAATCGTTATTAACATTCTAAACGAGCTGGTGAGCTTCTAAAGACGGGACTTACAGTTCTCGGTAAAATGTGCTCCGAACTACTCTGTTCACTAGACTCTTGCGGCATCTGAACCCGTGACAACGCGTGCCGACCAGTGATCCAATGGTATCTGCCATTTTGGTTTTCATAAGAACTGACTAGATAACCATTTTGGCGCACCAAAAATAAATAACCAAATAGAAAACTAACCAAAAATAAATAAATATATAATGTCTACTAATTAATTCAATTCGCAGAGGACTGGCCGTTCTGTTTAGTCTCTATGTATCAGAACAAAAGTGGAGACAAACTGGTTTCAGATTGTGGATGGTCTTTACAAAATTAGCTATTGTTCGAATTGTCACTGAACTTAGAAGTCATGTTTTATGATAAAATAAAATAATTGCTGCGCAAAGCAAATAGGTTTAATTTAAAAACTAAAAACGTGTGACAATTTCACCAACTAACTAACAACTTGGCTTCATCAGACACACTAAATCACATAAACAACCCAACTTCTAGTGAGACAGCTATCTGGTTGCTGATTGCCTCCTTTCCAGCCAATCCCGTACCGACTACATGAAGTGAATTTATAATTAACAACAATCACTGGTTCCTACTACATTTGATATGAAAAACATGCTTTATGTTCAGACTCTCTCAATTGGTCGTGTTCTAATCGTCTGTCAGCCCAACACTCTCGAGCTTGCAAAGTGTGTCGGTGGAGGTTCTTGATAAATCTCATGTGATTTAGTTCAGTTTTTCATGGTTCGCTGTTTTATACCTTTTCCATCTTACTCGGTACTAAGCCTCTTTCTACGTTAGCTTCAGATTTTCTTCCTTCATTGACTGTCAGATTTTCATTGATTTCAGTAACTGACATACACACAGGGTGTTCCTGAAATAATGCACATCCAAGCAGGGAAAAGGTTCCTATTTAGAAACAATCGATTGTGATTTGCTAGGCCAACCTCGCTTACGCCATTACTTGTCAAGATATGACGTCATTTGTCATGATGCTGCTGTAGCTTTGAGCTCCTGTAGCTCCAAAACTAAGCAAATTTCGAAATTTTGTCAAAGGAACTTATTTTTTATTTTTGTTTTGATGCCAGTAATCACCTCCCGAAGTTTCCACCATTATTTCAGGGACGCACTGTATATATTACGTACAGCAGAAACGGTACCAGCAATTCAGGCTTCTCAGTTAAAATTAAGTTTGGATAGGTTTTCTCAATAAACAGTGATTTTTTTTTTTTTTTTAAACAAAAAGACTTTAATCTCAGAAGAAATACAAAATAAAGTAACGATTGCTTGTGTCCTTCACAAACTGACAACTCTAGTTCCACTCTGTACTTGACATTCTACGTCATAACAGGAAAAACAACATGGACTGTGCTAGAAAGTAAGCGAGCTAGTTATATTTTAATTGTATTCATTCTCTTATTTTAAGTTTTAATTACTCCGAAAGTAACTGTTATGACTAGGGTCGTGATATTTATGTGTTTAAGTAATTAAAAATATGCATTAATTTATGTGCTTAAATATGTAAAAAATATGGACCTAAAATTTCAAAATATGTGTTTAAAATGAACGAAAAGGGCATATTCTTATATCCACATATAAAAACCACTAATTTCACAAATAAACTGGGGAAAATGTAGCACTACGTGCTACAGTTAGTGTTATATGGAATACAATGCGATTAATTGTTTATATTCATGTTCTCTTGGGTGAGAAAAACTGATTGGGTGAAAAAACTCAAATAATACAGCTGATTTGGTGGTAGTTTTGGAACATGCAGCAAATAATACTACTGCATATAATTATATAGGTTACATGAAAACTTGAAATAGGAATGAACTGTGACTGGTACTTACTTACATGCACATTATTCTCTGGCACTGCAATACTTTGCATTTTTCAGATTTTGAAACAAAAAGGAATCTCGATTGGCAGTTAGAACAGTTTTTTTTTAAAAAAAATCGCATATTTGAATTTCGATAAATAATTACAGTTTTTAAAAATATCAGGGCGAGGATTTATTTGTATAGTAAAAATACATAGGATGTAGGAAATTCTGTGTTGTGGTTTAAACGTAGAATATATAACATTTACGTAAAACAAATTAACACAATCAGTCCATAGACACCCAAAAGACCTTAAAATAAGTTCAAATTCACAATCAGTTTGTTTTAAAATTAATATAGTTCTGTAAAAATCATTAAACGCGAAGCTGAAATATGTACCTATGCAGGGGAAAATACATCAAAATATGTAGTCAAATATAAAATATGCCAAAATATGTTATGACAAAGAGACCCATAAGTTATCAGAAACACTTAGTTTGCCGGCAAATATATATGGGAATACATTTAATTAATTTAGGGGAAAATATTTAAATAATTATCTGGGTCGTATTTATGACATGCAGATACAAAGTAATTGATGCTAGTTCACTTGTCACACCTGCGGTAAATAAATAAATAATTGAGCAAGTGTCAGTTCAGGGAATGCAAACTAGTTTGTTGATAACAGGTGATTAGAGTATAAGGGTGATCCTTTGATTTACTTTTGTATTGTTAGAAAGATTGTTATGCCATGTTCTAGACCTAGAGTGAAGTTTTCTTCATATACATGATTATAAAATGCTTTAATTACAGATGTCCAGGAGATGATGTGGAAAATAGAGGACTGTGTCGTCCAGCTGAAAAGAATCATTGCAGAAGCTGTCTTTCATTGGAACTTAAGAATTCAAGAGTTTATATCACAGAAAAAGAAAGACGATAAGCCAGCCAAATCTAGCGCCACATCAAGAACACTGTCTGCATTTACTTCAGTTCATACAAATGACGTAAGTGTTTTTGTTTTTAGTTTTTAATCCAATTAGATTGCAAATTTTTTCATCGATTTTTGCTAATGCAAATTCGTTTACTGAATTTAGAAGAAAAAACCTATAATTTAGAATGTTCACTAATCACGAATTAGTTATCGTCGTTTCGTATAATTTTGTAAGCTTTCTCTAAACGTAATATCAGAATTGAATGGCGTAGCATATACCATTGATATTGGTCATTATAATCCTCTGAGAATTTATGGAACGCATTAGATTGACAAGTGTATTTATTCCCTATATCTCTCTACACATTCAAGCTTTAACGGCCTGAGCCTCAGATGCTTAAAGGCTTTAAAATAAATTCGAATTCAGACTTTAGATACGTTCGTGACAAAAGGGACTGCTAGTTGCGTTCAGTTATTTTCGTCTGCTTGTATCCATTCCCAAGAGATAACTAGAGAAACTGGCTTCAGATCATGGTGAGAAAGTCCGGTGAAAAATGGAAAAATAGTTTACTTACGTGGCATTACCACAGACCTGTGAAGTCACATTTATTCACTGATTACTTTCTGTACACACACATACCCATCTTTTGTCCTATAAGAAGTATGTTTTTCTTGTTATAGTTTCAGTTTACATGCATGTATCACATATAACGTCCCTACAAAACAAAATATAAATTACTGGTAATTTGATCCAAAAAAAATTACGTTCTAAACATCTCACGTTATTTATCTATGATTAATTTCTACATGGTTTACATTTACTAACAGTCTAACCTAATATTGGTACACAAAACACTAATTTTCAGATACAGAGTTTCTCCGAAGATATTAGTTCCCGACTTTTGACTTGCATATCTAGGAACATTTCAGAACAATATAGGACCTTGGATTAGCTGTTATTTTCAATCTTGCATATTTTTGTTATTCTTTTAAAAGTTTTTCGTATCTGTTTACTTCATCCTATCTTCTTTTTTCTACTTCATATATTTGAAATAACTGTTTTGGTGTTTGTTTACCTCCTTGATCTGATTCTGAACTTGATAGGAGTGTTGTTTCATATACATTCATAGGAGTTTGTAGTAACGCCATGGAAATATACTAATTTTTCATTAAACAGTTGAGGTCAGAAATTTATATTTGTGATTGTATAATAAAAAATGAAAAATACTCAGCGCTCCTGGTCCGGTGGTTAAAGTCACGGATCATCACTGGAACTTCACACAGATTCGAGTCCTGTTGTTCACCGTCGTAACAAGCTGAATGTTGTGATAGTGCGTAGAATAAGATTCTTGACATCTTTACCCATGTCTTTATTTGGAAATGTGCTCGCTGAGGAATGCTATCCCTGATCAGTGACGAAATAAGATCATAGATGCGTATCCATTTTATACAATGTAAACTAAACAACATGAGTATCCTTGGGAAAAGATAGGAGAAATTGTGTTTTTAAAGGTCTTCAAAATCAGACCTGAAATTCAGCGAAACAAATTTTCTATTTCTGTGTGCTTTACGAATAGTTAGATGATTGATAGGGGGGTTGAATGTCACCAGCTCAAATAGTCTGATTCGGCTCAATGCAGTTAAAGGCGAGTACGTAGGAACAAAGTAATTAGTTTTTGTGAATTGTTAAAAGATCTATGGTGCATAGAATAAAAATCAAATATGCTACGTCATTTGTAATGAAATAGTCATGACTGGTTACTGTTATGGCTGTTACATTCAAACACCTCTAAAGCAGTAATACTGTAATAATATGTCAGTGAATCCTGAATATTACGTTATGTTACATTATCTGTTGTTACTGTTATGTTTATTTCTGTATACACTGTTCGCTCTTGATCACAGTCGGTTCATTTTGTTTTCTTGAGACAGGAAGAGAAAAAAAGGAAGAAAGTAAGTCAGTCGGACTTCCTCCTTCCCTTACATTAGGGAGGCAGTCTGATTTGAGAATCGTTGCTGGCCGTATTGAGTTAGATTTCCAGCGTTTCTCTTCAACCTTACCATTCGAATGCCGGTGTGGTACCTAAACACCTACCTTACCCGCTACCTTACCTGCCTGTTCCCGTAAGAGTTGGCCGAGGAACGTCATTCCTCAGACAGGTGACGGGCTTGCAGCACAGCTGCCTATTTGGATCATAAGTATAAGTTTTAGCTTATACAGGACACATGTATACAGGATTAGCAGACAATGAACAGAATCGAATTAAGTGCAACAGAGAGGATTGTCAGTAACTTTTCACAATTATTGATTGTTTCAGGCTTCTCCAAGAGCGAATGACGATGATTCTAGTGACGTATCGTTGCAGAGAAATGTATCAGAGGATAGAAAAAGCGATCTCTGTGACTCCCATGATGATGCGAAAAGCGAAGTGAGTGATACGCAGAAGATTCTGGATTCAGATTCTAGCGAATTTATTGAAGGCTATAATGAAAGTGAATGTGAAGACACATTAACCGAAGATACTAAAATTCCAACATTCACACACAAACTATATCCTGGCAGTATCCCAAGAGTTGAAAGTGATCCAATGATATCCAGCATGTCTACGATATCGTGTGAGGATCATAGATCGGTATTAGACTCCCAGCAGCACAGCGAGGAATTAAAAGTCTCTGAAACACCAGAAGGATCAAGCCCTAAGAATAAGTGTGAACAACTCAATGAACAGCTTGGTGGTAAGTTAGATACAAGCGGTAGTCGTATGAACTGTATAAAGTAATTAGTTTATTTACCGTTACCATACACATTAGTTTATTTACCGTTACCATACGCATTAGTTTATTTACCGTTATCATTCACTGTATTTACCGTTACCATACACATTAGTTTATTTACCGTTACGATACGATTAAGTTTATTTACCGTTATCATACACATTAGTTTATTTATCGTTACGATACACAAAATCTTTGAGTAAGGAGAATTCACGTTTAGTTCTATCATACTGCATGATTTGCAGAAATGGTCCCCAATAGAATTCTCCGCATGTGGTAAAGTGGCTTTACATTCTTTACCAATAGTCGTTCTGGTTCAGCGGAGGCGCGAGGAATACTCTATATACACAAAACTTTTGACTGTGGCTCTGGTAATCTAATAGTAGGGAAACCCGTACGGCAACTGGAAGAAAGAGGGTTCGAGTTCCGATCACAGCAGCTGCGTAGTTTTTCAGCCCTTACCATACACAAGGTCTTTATGTAAATGATATTAACAACTAATTCGTTAGTTAGTTCGCTAAACTAATAGGCTGAACCATCAAGTGTACTATTTCGTTAAAGGATGATTCAATGTTTGTATGTCGCAGTACATAATCAGAGCCACGGATTTTGTTTATTGTCTTTGAACATAATAAACTGGGAAGATTTTTTTTTTTTTTTTATCTTCTGATCTTAAAATTCATACAAGAGTGACTAATCTGCGTATGATGGCATTCCATGTTCGAAACGCTTTATCCGCTTATAATACGATTGGATGTTCGTGGATTTTCTCATTGTATAACAATAACTATTTCTAACTATTAGAATATGATTCTCTAGGGAGGGGCACAACGTGGTTTTTTTTATCTTTACAAAACTAGATTTTTGGTTTTATCAACCCGAATTCTTGTTCAAAACTCACGTTCGACTTTTTAAACGAAACTTCTATGTTTGTTCAAAACCTTGTTTTAACTTCCTAAACCAAACTTTTATTTTTATTCTGCAAAATCGAACCTTTTTTTTTTTGTGTTAAAATCCTAATTTTTTAGTTTTCTATTAAGCTTCTGCTTTTTGTTCAAACCTCATTTTGATGCTGTTAAATTGGTATTGTGTGTGTGGCTTTCGTTAACTCAAAGCGAAGTACATATCGAACTTCTTTTTTTTTTGTCCATCATTAAATTCACTGAATTAATATCAGGTTGATTTCACCGGTAAAATATTTCAGCCATCTAGTGACGAAATCAATGAAAAAACGACACAGTTCATATCCAGTTACAAGTTATACGAAAATAAAGTTTCGTTAATGTGTAACTGAAGATGATGATTAGGTATGCTTGAAAAATGTATTTGGACAAATACAGATGAAATTTCTAAAGAACAGTTTGAAGACCTACAAACATCATCATATATAGCGAACTTTATTTCTTGGTGTACTTCGCAGATAGGCTGTAATTCGTTATAGTGCTAGTGTAAAGAAATGTAACGAAACTTGAGTTGGAGATACTGTAAACTGTTAGACTGCTCCTTTCATAAGTATGAATATCTATATATGAACACTTTTGTATTTTTGTATTATGTAACAAAATCAGGCGAAATATGTTGAACGGTTTGCATGTACAGACCAAGCCTTGTTACCTACCCATTTGGTTTCATATATAGCTCTGTTGTAGTCTACATAATTATAACATAGATGTTCTGTCTGTACTGTTATATTAAAAACACAAAACACACAGATTGTAGATACAATAGGTTTACCTTCAGTACTTTTATGTATTGGAAGACATAATATGAACGAAACAGTGTATAGAAGACTCGACCGTGTTTCTGATGAAACGCGGAAGATTACAAAATGATCAAAAAGACTTTGAAAGGAATATTTTTTTATTATAAAATCAGTTTGTGCTATGCCTTATTCCGTGCCAAATCACTTACGTTAGTGTCAAATGCTCTTCAATTTTGATTCATGAGATATGAATATTGTTTCAAAAGATATTTTTTTCTTCAGAAACACTCTAAATGAACTGTGCCCATATCTTGTGGATATCTATATATATATGAGTAGCATTCATAAAATTGGTAGACTTGGGTAAAACATAGAAACGATTGGCACTTGGCACATTTATAGGTACACTCTGTAAAGACATACTTTTCCCAGCGGTTCATAATTTGTCGAGTTTGCTATTGTAGAAGTCACATTGTGGCCTTGGAAATCACCCATCTCGAACTCTGCCAACGAACCGACACGAAGAAGAATCACTCTGAGACAACAGATGTCGAAAACAAGCTAGCACTGGGCATAATCAGATCGTAGAAATACCTTTCATACTTATGTCCGGTGAGGCTGAATTTCGTAGACGGGTTTTCGTAACATAGTGTCACGGTGCACGCGCAGGTTTATTCCTGGCATGGAGAGCTCTTTCCAAAGCCAGAAACTCTGGGATAAATTTGTGGCTTTAGAGGGTACATATCGATGGTACTTTGCAGCTACCTCATATCTCTGATGTATTTTATATGCGAGATATGAGGTATCTGGAAAGTACCATCGATATATTGAGTAACACCAGTAAATGAGGAAGTGTCTCTCTTCTTCTCCTTACCCAAAAAGTACCAATTTTATGAGAAGCATGGAATGAACCTGATAATGAAGAAAAAGTCAAAATAAAACACTAGAAGAAAGAAACACAAGAATTTATCATATACAGCTGCACGCGACACTGTGTGCATTAGGCGTTCTTTTCCTGCTTGTTCTATGCTTGTTCTTTCCCCTTCCGTGTTTAGTTGTTGGTGTTCGCCATAGAAGATCTGCGTCCAGCGTCTCTCTACAGACAGAGGAGAGCCTGCAAGAAGAACAGAGTTGTAACAAAGCATGGGCACTTGAGCATGATTTCGTTGTGGTTGACTGTACCGAAGGTGGGCACACGATCAATGGTTACTCCATCTCCAGTAGCTTCTCTTTCCTTTCTCTTCATTGTATGCTAAGCGTAGTTGAGCTGAGAATTTTTTTATTTGTACCAGTACATAGCCTAGTTGGTGAAGGTTTACTTCATATGGTGATTGGTCTTTCCCTAAAGGCTTCTTTTTGTTTGTTACTAGGCACATGGTAAGCACATTCAGTCTCTCACATATGACTAAGAATGAAATTACAGCAGACTCCCGATTATCGGCGACGGATTTGAGAGAAAGTAACGTGTGAACTGAAATGTTTGCGATGTGGAAATTGCTGAACATTTAGCAGGGGCGATTGGTCAGAGGTGCGGCGAAATAAAAAATTAGGGAGAAACAAATAAAATTGGTGGGTGATCTGCTGACTACCGCATGAGTCACGACATTGTGCTACTGGAAGTCGCAGAACGTACTTTGGAGGTCGCAGAACGTACTTTGGAGGTCGCAGAACGTACTTATTTGTGGCCAACTAGTCTTGCGGGGGGGAGCTTATAAAAAAAAAAAAAAAAAAGATTCGGATGAAAAAGTCAAAAATACATTGGCGGTTATTTTGCTAAGGTTACTATAAAGATCGAAGTATATTTGTTCCAAATGTTTACTGGATAGTATAATATACTAGTATTATAAAATGTAAGTTATTTTTTTCATTAAGTTTAGTTTGTGAACTGTGTAGTGCTATTCTTCAGGAAATATTCGTGAAGTAAGTGCACCGGATACATGTATTAAAGTTCTAATTGTTTATTTTACCGTTTGGAGCACGAATATGTAATTAAAATAATTTTTTAAATACGAAAATGGAGACTTCTTAATGTTTAACCGATTATTTGCGCCCCGTTCTGCCAGTCATCATATAAAGTAGTCTGGAGTTTGCTGTAGTTTCGAGTCAAGCACAAATTGAAAAACAGCGCTGGTGTCCAGGAGTTAAACCAGTTTTATGCTTACGGAGGAGGTTTGCAAAGTATTTTATTTCGTTGTGAATGTGCATGAAAACAGCGTGTTGTTTGTTACTTAAATGCACTTGCATAACTTATATAAATATTTTTTACTGATAAATGCGAACTTTTTTTTTCTTTTTTCAGCATGATTAGAAAGTTTTTGAAAATTCTTCAGCCTTGTTTCTTAAGTTGCAGACTCACACTAGCTATGAAGCTACCAAAAATGTTTTTATTGTAGTTTCAGGAATCAGATAATATATTATGTATTTATTTATGAATTTACATAATCTTACAGCATTTAATTCGATGGAAATTACATACTGTAACAGGAAAATACTATGTGTTAATTGCTTGTTGCGGTACTGTTATTATTATTATTATTTTAAATGTTCGCATATTTTGCGATTTGATCTAGTTCTCTGTAACGACACACACATTACAGGATCCATTATCAAAGCTTCGAAGGTGATTCCTCACATTAAAGAAGAAGAAAAATAAACACTTTGGAAAATGTCTAAACGTTGTAGTTTCGTAGCTGAAGGCCCCCTAAAGCTATCGCGATGTCTTCACCAGTGAGGTAGTGTCTGGGGATATAATAACGGATGAGCAACTTCATAATCGAAGTTGTATTGATTTCGTCAAAATAAAAACCTTACGTGCGAAATCCTCTCTATGTGATTCATTAATCATAAATTGCTCAAATACACTGATTGGATACAAATTTAATTATGATTTGCAAAGCCGAGGCGTTTTACGTCATTTGTGACAATGTGTTCCTAAGTTTCGTTACCTCTTGGAAAGTAGAGATGTTTCTACATTTTTTAAACAATTTTTTTCTTATTTGGATGTGAGTAATCACCTCACCTCTGGAAATTTTGACACTGAGTGTTGTAATACCCTGTATATATTAAAGTGTTTAGTGTTCGTTACAGGAGGTAAACTCTAGAGCGTAGG
>JAGDQP010069036.1:0-10939 GCA_022664845.1 Lepisma saccharinum
GAGCTGTAAGAACTGCCTGACTGGGCATTGATGGCAATTTTATCCGACCAAAATGTGCAATGAAAAAATCTTTCTGAATTTTTCCAAAGGTAGTTCAGTATTTCAGTTACAGAACTTTTGTTATTACGTTAAAAGTTGTATCAAATTAAAACTGAAAGTGGCAAATAATTGTTATAGCGTAAAATTAACCGGATAAAAGTATACGTAGTACAAAACTAAACAGAAATTACAGAATAGTAGTTGACATATATTTTGGATATGAACAAAATTCATATATGAAGCTTCAGCATCTGTACAGCAGCGCATCTTTAATGAGGACATTCGAGACATCTACAGCATCTTATCAAACTTTCATTTAAGTTTGAAAAAGCTTCAGAACAGTAACAACATGGAATTTCGTTATTAACATTATAACGTTCATTTTAATCCTAAGGAAAATTAATTTTAGTTTCGAACAAGTCTCATTTCATTTACGATCAAATTAGAATTTTCTTTTTGGTTTAAACCTTGATTTAACTTTGCGTTTATAAGTAGGCCTATTAGATTTTGGCAAAGATAATAGTATTTGTACACTTCGCAATTCAATTATGTAAAATAATTTGATATTACTGTGATTGTCATACAGAGGCATATTATGATAACTGAGGAGAATATCGCCATGTAGACAATATCGCCATTGAAGCGCATAATTTTAATTTGAGAGATTACCAACAGATTATATGAGCTGTTTCTTTGTGGGTATGCTTCAGCGCACGGACGCGTTTTCGGGAACTGCTCTTTCCAATAGCTCGACTTAGGTCTTGTTGAAAGATACGCTGAGTACTTGAAGCGACGAAAATGTTACAAATATTCACAGAAGCTTTTTCATAAGTATTGCCCCGTTCTCTTTGCTTCTTATACATAAATATCCAATGCTGACCGGGTGGCCGTGCGGTGTAAGGCGTTAGGCTAATAACTGAAAGGTGAAGGGTTCGAGTCCCGATAGGGGATGATTGGGTGTTTTTTAACGATCGTGACGGGCCGAAATCAACAGTTACCAAACTTGCCCCTTATAAAATAAGTTTACCAAAGTTTTTTTTAAAAAATGAAAGTCCAATATTATGTTGTTGTAACATAAGACCTTAACTTATTGCAAGTGATAAAGGAAATGTGTATGTCATTCCATGTGAATTCAACACACCTTTTCTACCGCACCGCACAGGTACAATTTTGTTAGAAGTGTGTTGATTTCATATGAAATGACCCGTCTTTCCTTTATTAACAAAAAATAGCGTAATGCTGACAATTCCGCCACTCATGTTTATTAGCAATATCGCCAGATGGAAATATTAGCTTCTTTGCAAGTTACATTAAGAATTTTGTTTTTAGCATTTTACATTTTTGAATACATTTGAACTACAAACGTAGAGATGAATCTCCTCCAGGTCAGATTCCTACAAAAGCGAGGAGCGTAAGAGAGAATAAGAAACTCCCGAAAGTAACTTAACGTCAGCAGTTCAGCTGCCAAACATTTGGCAGCAAGGCAATTATTGTGAAATGGGAATTGGGGATAAAATTTAAAGAATTTTCTGAAGAAAAAACAAGGAACTTCAAAGAAAAGGGAAGATTTAATATCCTTCATCTGCCAGACAAATCGAGAGAGATGATTGTTAGCTTAAGGTTAATGTAAAGCAATGATCTCCAACAGAAGATAGCAGCACTACCTCCGTATATGTCTAATGTATTTTTATCCTTGTACGAAATTTCAATGTTGCTCCTACAAATTCAAACCTAGTGAGTTCTAACTTTCAGGGAAGTAAGTTCATAGCCAATTCAAAAATTCGATCAATGCCGATATTTTTTATTTTTGTCTTTCTTCATTGTTGAAATCGCTTCATTGTTATTGTGAATATCAAAAACTATAACAATGAAGTTCTTTCAACAATGGATAAAAGAACATTAAGAATCGGCATTGATCAAACTCTTGAATTGGTTATGAACTTCCTTCCCTGAAAGTTAGAACTCTCTAGGCTTGAATTTGTAGGAGCAACATTGAAATTTCCTGCAACGATAAAAATACATTAGACATATATGGAGGTAATGCTGCCATCTTTTGTTGGAGATCGTTGCTTTACATTAACCTTAAGGAGTGTATGAATCAAGAGAATACGAAGAAGGAGTGCCATCAGAAAGACAATTTTGTGGTGTTTGTAGAGTTTTATTGGCAACAAAAAGACAGAAATATCGTAAATTCAATGTATGGAATGTTTCACTACAAGAACTGTGGAGGTATAGTTGTACTTTGCCAGGAGTGTGAGAATGATTGTACTCTGTTGGACGATGAAGAGGTTTTACCGACAATACATATCTTTGAATCCACATACATTATTTGATTCACATCTTATTTATTATGTTACTGAAGATAAAGAAAAAAAAGGGGGTTAAAAACGTATCGTTCAAATGTATTTTTCTAATGTTTAATAGTGAAATTCGCAAGTGCCGATATTGTCTTCAGGTGCTTGAAATATCGCCAGTTTATTCAATGTAACAAAAACATCAATAAACTGTAGGTGGTTTCTGATATTAAACTTCAAGCTGATGGTGATTTTAGCATATGATCCTATTACTTTTTCTATGTGGTTGAAAATGAATTAATAATTAAAAAAAAAAATCCGAATTGCTGGTGATATTGGCTTCCTTTACCCTATATTATCATACAAACTATAACGAACTGATATCAGTAGCGAAAACCTATGATTATCGTGAACCATATACCAAAATGACTGTGAGCACAACAGGTAGCTCTGACGCAATAGATCAACATATCTACGAGAATAGTTGACGCAGAACGTGTATACCTAAGTTGTGTAACCAGGATGAGTTATCAAAGATTATAAGACAGAGTATTAAATATTCTTGACCAATATTCTTGGCACAACTTGACCAATAAGAATGAAGTTTAATAATAATTATGGTACGTCAAAATATATAATACTGTTTCGTTCTATAATAACTCTATGGTAAATATATTCAAGTGGTATAATAAATACAGTGAAGTAAATATATCTATGATTTATTTTACAGTAATCCTTCAGGTACAATTCTGACACTAAGGTAACATTCAACAAGTTACCTTGTTGCTCAAACGATAAGTAATGGTACTTCAGAGTGATAAATACACATATTCACATATGCCCCTGAAATATATACAGTAATACTCTCACTTGCTAATTACCCCGTCCGTATAACTGGACGATATCCAAAACTTTGGGTCTTATCAAGATAATTTTACATTCGCTTCTATAATCCGTCTTTATAATTGGACGACAACCAAATTTTAAGTGTGGTGGAATGACAGAGACTAAGCAATGATAAAATGACTCCCACGAAATGCTTTTCAAAGTACCAAATCACTACCACTAAGAATCGATTAAACTGGGTTGCTTCCACTACGATTCATGCGATAGAATGACCCCTCCACTAATGATTTTGATGAATACGTAACCACTACTTGACCCAAGAATGCGTTATAATGGCTTGAGACACTATAGTCTGGGTCAAAAACACTTTAACAACAAATACAAACTCGTGAGAGTAATGCTAAACAAAACATTAGAACTTCTGACTATACTGCCTGCCGTGTGTCAAATAATATTACAAGATTTGCAAAAGCCATTTGACTAGAAATCTCTTTTCCAATCTAATTTATGGTCAATAGATGGTAATATTCTCCGAAAATATAGAAGAATCTTATTTAAGAATTCTTGAACTAGAATCCGTAAAAATATATATTCCCATATATCTGACAATTAATATAATTATGAAAGTAACGTGCAAAGATCATACACTTCTCAGCCTTCTGATATACTTGAAGTCACAAAATTATTTATATATCGGACAAAATTACTTTCAAGCATCAAATAATAGACTCAGAACACACAAATGAGTGGTACACCACATGTTAACCATTTTTTTTTTGTCTTGTAATAAAAGCTGATCAGTTACTCTCTCAAAGATACCTTGTCTATGAGGGTTAATGATGAGTGAAATAGGAAGGTACGTTTAATAAATAAACATACAGAACACCGCCACTTTAAGTTACATTCAATTGTAAACTTAGCAAACAAACAAACATAATCCTGAAACTATGTCAATATTCATGGAAATACTTATCTTATTTCTTTATTTATAATAAGAACCAGCACATTCGTCACTGCTGGTTTCGTCTCCATAAAGAGCTTCTAGTCCATTGTATTATTACGTGTAAAGAGAAGTGGATCCTGCACCGTAATCGCAATTTGATTGGATGTTGATGAAACTCTCGAACACTTTCAAAAACCAAATTTAACACCACCGTTGTTGGTGTGGTAGACAGCACTAGGTGTCCGTCACAAACTGTTTCCCCTCCTGGATAACAAAATTTACGAAACAGAAGCTAAGCGACCTCAGATATCAAATGCTCCCCACAGACTTAACATAATCAGTTGATGCATCTAAGTCTCTTCTTGAAAGAGAATATTCCGAAACACGGACAATGCAGAAAGTACTTCTGGGTGCTAAGAATATCAAGGGAGCCACGTTTCTTCTTAAGGGACGGATTGAGATCCTCGTGAAAAGGAAACTACGTTGAATAATATGTTTACTCTATAACGAAACTTACTAGCAGTGTGAGGTGAGAAAACGGTCATTTTTTTCGGAACAACCTGGTATATTCTAATTAATAGTGGAACAATTTTTCTTTTTCTTTTGAAATTAGTGCTATTTGTAATAGCAGGAGTAATGGTGGTGGTGGTGGTGGTAGTAGTAGTAGTAACCATAGTAGTCCTGTTTTTTTCGTTTAATTTGAAAGATATTAAATTGTTTAACCTATTTTCGAAGAGGGAAATGAAACGTTAACGAAGGAAGAAAAGCAAATTTAGACAATATATAAAGCAACTACTATTAAACTCTCTCATACACACCCCTCCCCCTCCCCACACCTTCTACATTCTTTTTGTCTTTAACTCCATGTGTGTATACCTATTGTGGATGTGTGTGTTGCAATTACTTAAAAAGTGGTTACATGGTCTGTTATTAAACCGAAATCATAAAAATGAGTTTCCATTGTGTTTTTGTACCTGTTTGAAAGAGCACAGTTTCAAAAAGTCAATGTTGTTCAGGCAGAATATATTCCGCTTTGTATTTTTTTTCTTTCTTTGTACAACATTAGTACGTCGAGAGAAAATGAGAGAAAGAAAACTGCTTTGAAAAAAAAGAGGGTGAGAAATCCTCATATCACTTCTATTTCAAATGTTAACACTTTGATGAAAAGGGTTTATAAAATAAAGAGGAATAATTAGTTCTTCTTGTTATTAAATCGTGAGGAGATAATTTTCAAAAGTCTTTATTTAACGTATTTTCATTAGCACCCTTTCTTGCTTTGATTTTACATCTTCTTTTTTTAAAATTGATTTTCTATACTGGGTAAATTCAGCATTCTGTTATTGGGACGTAGTAAGCGTTAGCGATCTTAGCGCCATCTAATTTTCGCTAGGCTCAAATCCATCCTCGACTGTTTAGCGAATTTTGACATGCTAATTTTTATTTTATTTGAAACTAACAAACGAAAAAAAGAGAATCTATCGTATATACATCACGCGCTATTAACTTACATGTGATATAAACAAACACTTGTATTGCAATATCCTTGTAAAAAGTGTATTGATCAAGGGCGTCGGCGAGGAGGGAGTAAGGGGGCACTTTTCCCCCCCTGGATTTCAGATTTTTTTAAATATCTTTTGCTATTCTATTTTCATTTGTATCTGTTGTATGTTTTCCCATTATTGTTGTATGATTTTCACTATGTGCATTTCATAAGGGGCACTTGGGATTCTGCGGTTACATTTTCTGATTTATTGTCGCATTCATTTTCATCTACGTAATTACAAACACACCCATTTATATCCACAAAACCAACTTTGTAAAAAAAAACAAAAAAAAACTCGAAAGTATAAACACGAATTGTATTATTGTACCATCATTTAACTTATTTTTTGAACGTACTCTTTTTTGCTGAAGTTTTAATACTCAATATATTTCTAATACTAGTCAGATAACCGTACATTTTATCCATAGCACCATGCAGAACAGAAAGTTTATATAATGAAATATGTTGAAAATCTTACTATCCGGTGTTACTGTTAGTTTTTTTTCTGAGTTGAGGTTCAATTTCGTTAATTTGAAAAATTAGATTATTTCAATTTTATTTTATTTTTGAAATAATTTTGTATCTTTCAACAAGCTATTAGCAAGTTATCTCCTAGACAGTAGGAAGGAAATAAGGTTTTGGAAAATATGTATATCCTGGGAATTTCCCCTCTTCAATTAAACAGTAACGCACACACGTTTATGTGTTATTAATATAGACCCTCCTTGGGAAAATTCCTGGAGACGCCCTTGGTATTGATATAAAAAATGTGTTATCTATTTTAAAAACGAATACCTAGCCGCCAAATATTGTCAGAGAAACTGATAGATGGCGTGAAGTATTGAAAATAAAAGAAAATGAAATTTGGAAAAGAAAGAGCATAATAATTCATAAAGTAAATAGAACATTCTTCTTAAAAATATTATTTATCATAAAATCCTTGTACTGACATAATTTTACTGTAAGATCAAGTAGACACTTTGAACTACAACTACAATTGCGTTAAGGTATTAACCAATCGAAGTTGCATATCAGTATGTAAAAATCAAAATTCTGAGTAAAAAAAAAAATATTTAAAAATTTTTGTGATTATGTAATAACACTATCAAAGCTGTGGGAACGATATTTCTAAACGCACACTTCTGTGACATCCAATTAATGCAAGGCATGATATGAATCAGTAAATACACCAAGGTTATCTCATAACAGAAGCTTAGCAACGGATTTTTAAGAACCCAGTCATGAGTGTCAATCAAATACAGACCATTTCATACACACATGTTACATTAGTAATACAGTTGGCATATATAATGTAACTTCCGAAAAGGGAACACCGTTGGGACCTTAATAAAATTGTGCTCTATTTAGAAATACGCATGAAATCTTCCCTTAAACTAGTGTTTTCTAAAAGCTGAACTAAGTTAGATAACTTAAGTTCAAGTTTCATTAACATTAAAAAAAAGAACCAACAGTTTTATGATTTGTAAGATATTGGTTTTGTAATAATTTCTTGGGCACTTCATTTAATATATACCTAGAAGAGGTTATAACGAGATTCTTCAAAACTGAAGAATTAATTAAATGTTTTGTATGGAGAAGAAATATGCACTTTACGAAAGGGTGAAGAAAAATATTGGAAACATTTGAAATGTGGATATGTAGAAGAATTTAGAAATCAGCTGGATATAGACGCTAAGAAATGAAGAAATATTGCGCAATAGAGACAATAGAAACTAGTTAGGAGATTCACTGCGTAGATATCGGATATTGAGAGATGCAATTGAAAGTATGGTTCAGGGAGGTGGGGGGGGGAGAGGAAGAAGGCGAATTCAGCTTCTTGACAATATTAAGAAAGGAAAATCGTATGTTGAGATAAAAAGGAAAGCACAAGCTTGGGATGCATAGATGTATGGTTTAGCTTACTTTGAAGGACCTACCGCTTTCGCAAAGCACTGATGATGATGATTAGGTAAAAATAGAAATGAATCATTTGTAAAAAAATAAACTATAATAAGAAATAATTACGAATACTTATATGCATGTTTTCTGCATGATTAAAATAATGTAAAACTCAGTTGTACCCCTGGAAGGATATGCAACACTTACGGCATAAAAGTTGTTAAAGTTGCTTACAATTTGTGGAACTAAACTAGAACTCAAATATGACCAAGATCGCGTGATTTTAATAAAAATGATCTTATTCATTTATATTTACTTTACATCACATCTACTATTAATGAATGGTTACAGCGGCGTAATTGGGACGGATTCGTGGGGTCTGTATCCCCCTACAATCTTGACTTTTATGTTAAATTATTATGAATTATCGAGTAATTGTATATGCTTATATAGCCTACTATTCGTATATGTGTTGATCACTTCTGAGCTACGTTGTACTATCAACGACATGGAAAGGCAAAAGAAAAAGCTATATACGTCACAGAACTGTCGACTAGCAGTTTCTTTCAATTATACACGCACTATAATTTGGGAAGTTGAATTTAATTTGCTTTACATCATTTCACTTGACAGTTTACTGTTATGTTACTAGCAGTTAGCAGTAGACAACGACGCAGTCGCAAATACTACAATGGACTACAATAATATGAAACAGTGTCAAGACATCGTTTGAAAATATTCTACAAGGGTTGGGGCATAAGTCACGGTTACAATTTTTCTTCTCCAAGATAAAAAATCCCTTTCGGTAGGCCTACAGGCTGAGGTAGATCTCGAAGTTTTTTTTTAATTTCAAAAATTCAAATCTCGCCTTATATGAGAGCTAACGAGAAAATATTTATTGATTTGTAGATTATTCATCAAGAGCTGTTCAACGATACCCCACAACACACACACACACACACACACACACACACATATATATATATATATATATATATATATATACTCGCTTTGTTTCGCTGGGAGCCGGGGTTTGCCCCCCAATCTCAATGCTTTTGAGAGGATGCGCCTCCTTAACTAAAATCTCCCTGCAGCACTACACCACCATGGTATCCATCAGCACCCTCCCACGGGGGGCTGCGCCCCCAAAAGAAAGATTTGCCCCATTTATTGTAATCTACTCTTGGTCATACACATTCAAAGAAATTTTCGTTTCTCTATCTTCAATGATTTGGAAATTGGGTTTTTGGGGCGGACATTTTGGATCCAAGTTGACGACTTTTTGATAATTTTCTTATATTGTCGTGACCTACTTGTGATGGTACAACTTCAAGTAAAATTGCATTTATACAGCTCAAACGGTGTGCAAAATGGGATTTCGGGCGGTTATTTTGGATCCAAGATGGCGACTTTTGACAAAGATTGTGATATTTAACTAAACTGCTCGTCATAATGCACCTTTTTGCCAAATTTCGTATCTCTAGCTTAAACGGTGTGGAAAATGGATTTTTAGGTCCGCCATTTTGGATCCAAGATGGCGTCTTTGGATACATCATGTAATATTTTAGTAACATAAAAATTATAATGTATAGTGTTACCAAATTTGATATTTCTAGCTGCAGCCGTTTAGATTGTGTATTCTATACAACAATGGGTTCGGTGGTCATTTTGAATCCAAGATGGCGACATTTTCAAAATTTCGTAATATTTTCTTGAACTACTAGTGACAATACACCTTTATGTAAAATTTCGTATCTCTAACTCAAACGATATGGAAAATAGATTTCTTACTTCCGCCATTTTGGATCCAAGATGGCATCTTTGAACTCAGTAGATAACATTTTCATAATCAAAAAGTGATGTTGTACCTTTATGCAAAATTTGATTTCAATAGCCCCAGCGGTTTAGGCTGTGTATTCTTTACAACAATGGGTTCGGCGGCCATTTTGGATCCAAGATGGCGGCCGATTTTGCTCATTAACGAACTTAACCGAGCTATTAAGGCTAGAAACAACATATAAAAATTTGGTTCAAATATCTTCAAAACTATGGCCGCTAACGTGTTAACATATATATATATATATATATACAGATGCTTATCAGAATAATGGAAACACCTGAACGAAAGTGCAACTTACCAGATTAATATGGTGTCGGGCCACCTTTCTCCTTCAGAACAGCCTTGATGCGACGTGGGATGGAGGCATAGAGGTCGTGAATGGTAAAGTGGAATATTACACCATTCCTCGTGCAGGGCATCGGCCAGTTCTGTGAGAGAGGATGGAGGTGGAAATCGTCACCGGAGTCGTGTTTCCAAGATGGACCACAGATGTTCAATTATGTTGAGATCTGGGGATTGGACGGGCTAGGGGAGGTGTTGAACTTCATCCCGATGTTCCTCAAACCACGCTTAAACAACTCCAGCTGTGTGAATGGGTGCATTATCATCCTGGAATATGGCGTCATTGTCCGGGAACAACATCCGGACCATAGGATGCAAGTGGTCTCCTAAAATTGCAACATAATCGTTGGCAGTGATGCGTCCGCGAAGTGTGACCACAGGACCCAATGAAAACCATGATATTGCGGCCCACAGCATCACCGTGCCGCCGCCATGTTTCACAGTTGGGCGGAGACACTGCAGATCATACGCTTCTTTGGGCGTTCTCCACACATAAACACGGCCCGTGGTTTGGAATAGGGTGAATGGTGACTCATCCGACCATACCACACGTTTCCAGTCGTCAACGGTCCAAGTTGCATGGTCGCGGCACCATTTGCGGCGTGCTAAAGCGTTCTGGTCCCTGGTGAGAGGTTTGGCCCGTGCAACACGACCCCGTAAGTTCATGTCATGTAATTCGCGGCGGACTGTGATTGTCGAAACAGGTTGGGGGAGGTGCTGATTGAGTTCCTCCGTCACTTGCGCCGCAGTGGCACGACGGTTCCGCGTGACAATGCGCTTTAATACCCGGCGTGCCCTGTCACTGATGCTTTTCTTCCGCCCACTGTTCCGCTTCCCCGATGTGGTTTTCCCGTGTGTTGTGTAGGCCGTCATCACCTTCGACACTGTCCCTGGCGACACACCTAACACACTAGCCACTGCCGTCACACTCACTCCACATAACCGCGCACCAACAATTTGCCCTCTTTGAAACTCTGAGAGGTCTCCCATTTTACACTACCTCCGTCTGCTGCAGCCACTGCACACTCCTGTTCCACGACGCCTGACGTAGTATGGAGACCGACCTAACACACCACCACCAGCAGTCCGGCGCTGCGGTCGCCACGACACCACTGCCAACCCATACATCTGACGTGTTGCCAACTACAGGTGTTTCCATTATTCTGATAAGCATCTGTATATATATATATATA
>JAGDQP010069038.1:0-10367 GCA_022664845.1 Lepisma saccharinum
TCAGCTGTTCAATTTTTAGCGTCGAAAACCCTGGAGAAGATATGTTTAATGCAGAATTTACACCCTTTATACCTTGACAGTGTAACAAATGCATCAATGGAGGCAAGTCAACGCCAGATTCTGTGATATAGCACATCGATGCTTTAATCAATATTTTCTTGTGTTATTTGTGTGCAAATGGTTTAATATTTGTAAAATACGGAATATGGGGGCTATGCTGAAAGTGTTATATGTGTTATAAGATTTGCTTGTAACTGTGTGAGCACACATTGACGATATGGAAGCATATAAAAATGAATAATAATATATATTGTCCAATATTAATAGAAATGGTTTAGCTACTTATTTCAAGTAATTTAAATGGCGACGAGAACAACTAGACTCTTAACTGCGTGGAGCATAGTAACACTTAAAATCATGCGCAATATGGTGACTTTAAAACTAAGTATTAGATACTTACAATAACTTGTAAGTATGCATTGATATGACATTAGAGTTATGATCATGAAGTTAAAAGCTAATACATGGTTTAAGAAGTTGAACAAAATGTTTTACAACTTTTACAAAATAAGAAAACAGCTATAACAATTTATTTTAGAATTTCTAGGCTTACTGAAGTCACAAGCAGCTGTCTGTAATTTTTGTTCACCGCACGAAACCAAGTTTTAGATCATTTGATAACTGGTATTATCATTATTGAATATCAATCGATATTATTACTTGAATAGTAGTTATCTATAAATAAGGTAGTTAATTAGCATGGTATTAAGAATAAGACAGTTCCATTATTTAACTCGGAATGAATTCTAAAACATGGCAGTGTACACGTAGCTGAAAACTTTATGGTGCTACAGGAAAGTGTCCAGCAGTTAATACGAAATTATATATACTTGGTTAAACATAATCACTTTGTTTGTTGCTGTTTAACCCGAAAACAGAAAATATCAATTTCAGATAAGAAGTTGACACAAAAGAGCAATACAAAATCAGAACAGAATCATTACACGGATATAATACTGGAAAACAATCTTTGTCTATGAATGTAGATAGTATATGGGTTATCCTAGAACAGGGAAGTTTGTGCCAGAAACATGATCGTTAGTTTACACAGGAAAAGAATAAACAGAAGTTTGATAAAGGAATTGAAACGCCAGAAGTGAAGGAAGTGACAGATCGACTGCTCAAAAGGATATTTGAAGTCAGTCAGCTAGCACACGAACAAGTACATTGGAGACAAAATATATTGTTGTTCTCACGATAGCTTGTTTGAGGACAACATACGTCATGCACTGTATGCCAGAACTACAAAATAAGAAAGATGAAAAATGCGGACTTGAAACATGGTTTTACATGGCAGGCAGCAAGAAGGAAAATATCGACCAAGAAATCATCGGAATTACATTTTCAGTGCAGAGATACGTATGATTGAAAAAATACATTAAAAATATTATAAATCTTTGATAGAATGGCCTCAGTTTCAGCCAAAAAAAAAGAGCGAAAGATTTGTAAGACTTATTCACTGTTCAGGCAGGAAAGATTCAACAATTAATACGAGAGTTGGATTAACAGAAGAAGAAACAACAAAACTTTTCAGCGTGGCTAGGAAACAAAGTACATCGAGAGTTACTTTCGCTTTGAGTGATGACTATTAAGAGAACCAAAAGTCTTACTCGAGGGAAGCAAATTACTTAGATAAAATTATTAGGTGAGATTAAAATTATCCATGATCGATTCAAATTTCAAAGTTGAAAAATTGTGTTTATTTCGAATTTTATGTTCTAGTTCCCCACCATGTTACTTTTCCGTTCATGTTGAATTGATTTCAATCCAAATTCTAAGATTGTGTAGCTAACTAACTAACTCTATGGCTATAGAACCCGCAAGTTCATCGCCGCAGTAAGAAACGTTCGCCATTAGATTCTATCCTTGGCAATATCAAGCCAGTTTTCATCACGAACGCCTACTTCTCGAAGATCTCTTCTAATATTGTCCTCCCAACGACGTCTTGGTCTTCCCCATGGCCTCCTTCCATCCAGGATGTAATATAATCTTCGTTTTTCCCCATCCGAGCTACATGGCCTACCCACCTTAGTCGTCGCGATTTCATTATTTTTACAACATCTGATGAATCGTACAGTCAAGGAAATTGAAATTGAAAATATACAGAACGGTTATTCTGCTGGTAATACTATACGGTTGCGAAAGTTGGAGTACGGCCCTAGCAGATGAACATAAATTACGTGTATTTGAAAATAGATTTTTCAGAAATATGTACTGGTCGAAACGGGACGAGATGGCCGGAGAGTGGAGGAGACGACATAATGAAAAATTCCACGGACTGTACGATCCACCAGATGTAAAAATAATGAAATCGCGACGACTAAGATTCTGTAGCCTTTTCAAAATAATCGGTAGAGTATATAAGAAGAACTGCTAAGATCCTGAATCAGGACTAGAATATTCTGATAGCTTAAGTAACTCAAGTTTAGGGAAATCAGTTTTAAACACAACATTGAATAACATTTACAAAGGCGTGTCTTAACAATTCCAGTTATATGAGATTATGCTACAAGAAAGATAATTTTAGAGAGGTAGTGACACAGCAAAAAGTACTATCGACCAAGGAGCACTTACTTGCACAAAACTCCGACGAATCTCGTAGCTATCTGCACCTTAGGTTCCATACTCTCAAAATGCCTCCCGATACTTCTTAAATCCCGTCTAATATTAAAATTTCACTCATTAGATTTTGTGCCTGCCTGCTTACACAGATTTAAGACTTTTTATTTAATTTTTATTGCTAGGTGGGGGTAATATGTAGTTTCGCTTTCCGGCCCTACAATTTATTTTTTTGAATTTATGATTAAATAAACCTTTCAGGTTTATTTGTGAAATACTATAATAGTAATGGGCAAAATCTAAATAATTAGTTCTTGTAAATAGTAATTCTGTTCAATAATTCTTTATCAGCAGGCTACGTCTGTGTTACAAATTTTTGTCTCCTAAACTAGCAACAGAACAAGGAAAAGGGGTTAGAAATAGCATCGTGAAATATTTTCGTCCACGTTCGAGTTGGCTGGATACTATGAAGCTCTGTTGGATACCCCAGCAAACCGCTATTTAAAGGAAGCTGAGTCCTTTGTTAGAAGTCAGTGAAGGCCAGGATCTTGTTCGATTCAGATCAGTCGTGTACGTGTGTGGCAGTATGTAACTTCGAATGTAGATTCGGAAGCCAGCTTCCTCGCACTTGTTTCTGAAGTTAAATCGTTGAGAGTAATTTCTAGTGAGAGAAATTGATGTTCGTTTATTTGCCAGAACTGAGATGCATATTTATATTGAAATTAGCTGTTTCCTGGTTCGGGAGTTTACGTAAAGATTTAAAGACCAAAGAGGGCCTTAGTTTCTGTCGAAGCGGTGCGAAAGATTTCAAAGTTGCAAAGATCTCTAGATTTTGACAAATTTTAAATGAAGTTGTAAGTTCTCCTGAAAATGAGACTTACATTATTTATGTTATGTCCGATGAATTCTACATCAAGAGAGGTCACCCAATATTCTGGATATGAACGTTCAAATTTATCAATACATCAACTCGAGTACGCTTTGGTGCCGCTTTGGTGCTCTTAGTGTTGGGGATGTTGCGAACTATTTGAATGTTAATGGGCAATAGTTTGATTACCAAAGTTTGGGTAATGTTAGCAGCCTAGCGGAACGTGTGTGCGTATCATACAAGAACTCAAGTACCCTGCGGCGCCCTTCTATTGCAGTTGTGGAGATATGCATTACATAAGGGAAGCTTTAGTTTTTTGGGAGATGAAATCAAGAAAATAATAAGTGGGAAGAAAGTGAAGACAGAAATATTTGTGTTGCCTTCATTCAAATTATTGTTATTACTGAAGATATGACGTAATAGAAAGCTTGCAAAGTATCGAAATGATTAAAGAATTTACAAGGAGAAAGTTGTGTTATGTCTGAAGCGGAAGGTACTTTGCGTTGTGTTTAGTTTCCTCCTAACATTGAAGGTCTAACAGAAGACCGTATTGCCTTGAGTGTTGCTTGGAAATGAATTCAGTATTGCGTTGTAAAGAGAAATCCGAAACAAATGTTTCAGCTGATAGGTTTCGAACTCTTGTTCCTTTAAATCGAATGTGGGATGTACGTTAACTAGAAGATCTATTCATTGCTAAAATTTGAAAGATTGCCCAAGAGGTAGAAAGATGTCTATAGTATGTATTCATGAGATGTAAATAATTTTTCGAAATATATTCTTCCATTAAGTATTCTATTAATATTTAACGGCATTTAAAAAAAGAAATTCTGAGTACTTTTCTATGAAAAGAAATTTGAAAGGTACCATCTTTCTCACTTTCAAATGAGCACTTACAGCTTTCGCCTTAGGTGGTCGTCGGCTATGTCAAGCCTGGTTCTCTTAAGACTGAATTTTATGAAATTTAATTATGTTTTGCTTGCCTAGTTAGGTTATTTTTGCCTAATCGTTCTACCGGGCTATTTTACTTATCTATTTTCTTTTATGCCGAAGAAAGACAAAACAATTAATAAATTAATTTAACATTTTTGTTCATCGTGATTTAGTTTTCACAGCTTAATATTTTATATGTATTGATGAAAGAGGTATTTAATTTTTGGTGAAATTTTATATAATCTGTAACGCATTTAGTGTAACAAAACTTCTACAAGTTAATATTTTCATGATGAACTTTTGTTTCTACACTTACGATTTTAAATTTTTGTACATCTTAAAATATTCTAATTATGAAACAGTTAAACAGTTTTGTTAATCACGTTTTTGATTTTGTATTATATAGTTTGTTTCTGCATTGCAACCGTAAGAGAGTTTTGAGTTACAAACTTTCTATAATTTAAATTTCTGACATAAAATTTGATTGTTTGCATTTAATAAAGTTCTTTACAACTTAGAAATTACATTTTTTTTATTTCATATCTCTGGTGCAGGCAAAATGTTTTGTTACGAAATTGAGAATGATATTTTGCTTGTACAAGGTTCAAGTTCTAAACTTGAATTATGAAGAGAACATTTTGAAAACTAAACTAAAGTTTTGTTACAAAGTCGTGAATGACATTTTGTTTCGTAAAGTAAGAAAATATAAAACTGGTTTTGTAAAACTCAAAATCAACCTTACAAGGTTATGAATAACATTCTGTTTTGTAAATTAACCATACGCGAGAATTTATTTCTAAAACGTACGAAGCAGAGAAAACAGAATACATAAAAGAGTTTTTCTAGAATGTATGAGACAAAAACAGAAATCACAAAATAATTCTTGTAAATTTAAATTAAATGCTACGAAGTTGTGAAAGACATTTCACGTTGTACAACTTAAAAGTTGTGGGTGACGTTTTACTTTGTGCGATTTGTAAACTACAAACCGCAAAATTAAGTTATAACGAAACATTTTCAAAAGTTGTACAAAATATTCGTTACTAAATTGCGAGTGACATTTTAGTTTGTGCAACTTACAAACTACAAACTGAAAACTTAAATTATGAAACAAAAAATATTTTTAAAAGTTCGACAATTATTTTGTTACAAATTTGCAAATGAAATTTTACTTTACACAAGTTACAAACTACGAAGTGTAAACTGAAGTTATAACAAAACTTTTTAAAGCACGACAAATGCTTTTGTTACAACGTTGTGAATGATATTTACGTTTTTGTAAAGTGACAATGACCTTTTATTCTACGAAAATATTTCTTGTCAGAGAACCAAGAATCACAGTTAGCAAAATGAACATGAAAAATTTTTTGTAAAAGTTAAAAATCATTGATAAATACTATGAATGACATTTCGTAAACTGTGATAAAACACGAAACAGTTTTATGTTAAACTAAGAGTAATTGTTACTGACTGTAAATTTCATTCTGTTTTATAAATTGTGATTGAAATGAAAAACAGTTTTGTAAGTTAACATTATTGTTACAGGCTGTGAATAATATTTCGTTTTGTAAACATAAAGCAAAAACGAAAAGAGTTTTTTTTTTGTAAAACTATCAATTACATCATGTTTTCTAAAACTGTTACAAGGTAAAACAGTTTCTTGTAAATCGTAAATTATTGTTACAAACTGTGATTGACAATTGTTTTGTATAACTTAGAAAATAAGACTCGTTAACTGCATAATTTTAAAAGTAAACAAAGCTTGTTTTTGTTACAAAATTGTGAAGAATAACATTTTATTTTGTGCAACTTACACATTTTTAAAGTTAAATTATAAACAAAACATTTTAAAATCATTATCAACTTTTTGTTACAACGTTGTGAATGAAATTTAATTTGTGCAACTTACAAACTACAAACTAAAACTTACATTATGAACAAAACATTTTAAAAGTAAGATAAATTTCTTTTTTTTTACAAAGTTCTAACAACGACATTTTACTTTGTGAGCTTAGAAAGTACATTTTTGTTGTCGCGCATCTATAATGCTCAGGAACATTTTGTTACAAGTTGAAAACCTCATTTACGTTTTACTACAAGTTTCGAATCATATTTTTATTGCTCGGTCAGTTTTCTTTTTAGACAACTATGATTGACGTTTTCTATGTTCTAAATAATATTTTTTCATGTAAAAAATATTTATTGTTACAAAATTGATAATGTTGTTTACCTTTTGTTACCGTATGAAACTAAACTTGTGACAGAATGTGTTTTTTGTGAAACTTAGAATCATTATTATAAAGTAAGAATGTCATTTTCTAAATTGTAACAGAAACAAAAACGTTTAAAATAACCTAAAATCAACATTACAAAGTTGTGAACGACATTTCGTTTTGTAACTTAACAAAAGCACTAATGGCAATAATTTCTAGTCTGTATTCTGCCAAGTCAAATTTTAACGATTATCATTCACATCGAGCTCTACGTAATACTGGAATGACTACTTAGTGTAGAAAGATAGACGCCAGAGCAAATATTTAAACTCTATTGTCCACTTTCAGTCATATCCAATGTGGACTAATTTTTCAGTTCTATCTCAGTTTTATATGCTTCTCGCCGTTGTGTAGCCCGTTTCCTGATGTAATCTTTAATTTCTAAGTTATTCATATGAGAATATACCGTATACGGCATATCATAGAAAATACTGCAAATAACACTTTCGTTTTCGCAGGAATTAAGATATAAGTCAGAAAAATGGGCCACACAGCAATATCAAGCTTACATATCTGAGTTAGAACCGAAACTTTGGTTCATATTGGTTTAGACCGAAGGTGTACAAACGAGATTAAGTGCCCTCTCCGCTCCCTGGCTTCATATATTCATGAAATTTTCAATGGTAGCAGTCAATCTATTATCGCTTTAAGATAGAGGTCATTGATAATATAGGTACGTTTCAGCATTTCTAAACTATGCCACGCTTGACCACATTTATGCTATCTTTTGAGCAGTAAAAAGACAACGTACAATTGTAAAGTATATATTTGTTATCGGTACATGAAAACACAGTAAAACACTTCAAATTTCGAACTGTGGTCCATTGAATAAAATTCTTGGTTAAGTATGACAATCTTTGTTGTTTCATAGATTAACCGTCTCATTAATACAAAAGACGGATTTTGTTTAAACTTACATGACAAGTGGTTATCATATTGCGTCTTAGTTGTTTTGATTACATTTTATTTATTGTGTATAGGTATTTAAGATTAAGACCGACTTGATTACATCAATCACCTTAAACTACTAGTATAATGTCTCTTTAATGATACTCTAGTGTAATTGAGTATCATATATTTGCACGCATTTGGGAAATATCCTTCAATGGGGAGTGTTAAGAGATAATCGTTTTCAAAGTTGTAAGGAAGGGGTGCTGTAAGGATTACTCGTTGACTATTTTTTCATTTTTCATAAGCTACACATTCGTCTCTGCTGCAAACTTATATTTTCAAGAAGCTAGAAGCCGGAGTTTACTACAGTACTAGGTAGGTACCTTTCATACAATCTAGTTCTGCATAGACGGACTCATTTGATGTTGCAGGACATAAATGTTTAACTCTCAGCAATAGCCAACTTGAGCGAAAAAGCATTCTAAGTTTTTAGCACTAGTCGGGAACGAAGGGTCTTGTTATATGTATCGGATATCGAAGATGGCTGACTCTTTATAGAATGCTCCTAACAACAGGTAACAAAACAAGTTACAAGCTTTTAAATATTAGCAAATGAAGATACTGTCAACTAAGATTTATGTCGAATCTTAGAGCAGCAAAGGGACATGATATAAACAATATCAATACAATTTTATAGGTTACGTTAAGCATCTTACATACGAAGCTTTCTCAAACAAGAGATTGTTCATATAAACAAATGTCGGGAGCAGAATATTTAGACAACATGCTTTAAGGATGGATTTTAGTTAAGCTAAATAAAGAAGGCAAACGAATCTTTTTATTATTGTATGTTATGTTATGCTTAATGGTTGGGTTTCAGATACCACCCATCACACTAAAGTATAGCATAATATGTTGGCGCAGTTTGGTTACAGAAATGAATCTATGCGCCCGACGTGGGATTAATCTAAACGCTACCTATCTATTGCATCTAAGTGAGACTAACATAGTCAGAATCTAGATTCTCAACACAGGATTTACACAAAAGAAGAATTAAAACTACTAAGATGATTCCTAACATTCCAATTGAACGATTCGATCCGAATGATATGGATATCACAGTTTATCTAGAGCAGTTTCAAAGTTATTGTAAAGCTTATAATATATCTGAAGATAAACAGGTGCATCTCTTTTTAGCTAATATTAGTCATGGTTTATACGCAAGGCTCAAAGACATGTTCTCACCAGCAATTTTATGTGAGCAATCGTTTTCAGCGATTCAGGAGAAACTCAAGTCTCACTTTTCACCCAAGGTTAACGTCATAGTGCAACGGTACAGGTTTCACACTATGAAGCAAACAGAAGTACAATCAACGGCTGAATTCATAATCCAACTTAGAAATCAGGCAGCAAGATGTAAATTTGATGCAGTAAACGACGATATGCTCCGGGACCAGCTTGTAGTAGGAATTAAACGAGATGATACCAGAAAAAGACTATTAGCCAATGAAGATCAGACACTAGCAAAAGCCATAGAAATTATCCAGATAGATGACCAAGTAGATAAGGATTCAACTTTTTTTCGAAGAATCAATGCTGCAAAAGAAACGAAATATACACTTGAAGATGATACACTAATTCAAACTTTGGACAGATCCAACAGAAATAAGGATAGTGGCATTAAATCTAGATGCATGCGGTGTGGAGGCCAACATAAAAGTCGTGACGAATAGAATGGATGCTTTGCAAAAAATTTAACATGTAAAATTTGCAAAAAGGTTGGGCATCTAGCTCGTATTTGCCAAAGCAAAGGTACCACGCAGAGCCATTAATCAGGTAGAGACCAGTGACACAACACCAACAGAACAAGAACAACTAGTTCAAATGTCAACTGTATGGTCTAACTGGACGGTAGAGGAGCCTAAAGTAAACACCGAGAGAGTATTGACAGACGTGTTCGTATTGGGTTCAGCTAATATGAATGAAGAACTCACGGGAAGTAAAGAACCGACTGCATCGGATATTAAGTTACAAATAGGAGGTCAAACAGAAGATTGCAGCATTAACACAGGTTTTGCATATAACATGTTATCCATAAGCAAATTGATGCAGTTAAAGTTATCTGACAGATTACAGTTAGATAAAGAAGATATTGAACTTATAAACGGTTCACAAATGCAATCTTTAGGTCACGCAAACTTAGACGTCATTATGGATAGTATAACCTATGATCTATCATTTAAGGTAATTTTACCTGAGTTGGCAAAAATACAGATCGGGACGAATAGTTTAAATATGTTCTATCCAGATTGGAGAAGGAACCCAAAAGTACAGAGGGTTAGACAAATGACGAACAACAAAACTTCCGTTGAAGAGGATTCAAAGGTGACCAAAGCTATTAAGGAACTGACACAGGTAATTCGTGAAGGATTGAACATACCCTCTGATAAACAAATCAATACGAAACATAGACAGTTTAAAGTCTCCAGTAACGAATTATTAGATCAGATGCAAACAAAATTAGACAAAATGCAAGAACAAATTAGAGTTCTACAGTTATCTGTCAAGAAGAAAACCATTCAAGGTCAAGTAACAAATCAAGTAACCGGTGACAACGGGAGAATGAACGAAAAACATATTGAGGACTCGAACGTTATGATTAGCAAGGAAAACAAAAAGAAAAAGGTTATTGATTCTAAAATAAACTCCAAAATGAAGTTAGAAGAAGGACATATTTTTGGAGAAGATGTAAACAATCACGATAAGAATGGAAAATTAAACATTAT
>JAGDQP010069039.1:0-10939 GCA_022664845.1 Lepisma saccharinum
TGAAATACATGTCTCTTAAGTTTCAGGATTATTATTAATTTCGAGTTTAATTTCGAAATATCGTACCACCCCATTGTTGATGGGTATTTATTAGAACTGCTAAAATTGATCGATATTCGTGTTATTGACCCAGTATTGGCTCGATACCATCCCTACTATCGACCTAAAGACAACTGTGTCCTCATATTCTAGCTTAAATAAATAATACTAATATTTATATCTGTCAATATTTTTCATGTAGATGTTTTACAATAGTTTCAACATTGTAGTCGCAGACTAACGCGAATTACGAACACATGTATGCATTTTAACGTAAAATTATATTTGAACGCATATCCGAACGAAGTAACCGTATATCGCATACTTTAATGCGATATAACGCTTCTCGGCAAAAGAATATTTGTAGGGCCTATCAATGTCAAACAAATAATGAATATGTAGCTGTGAAAACGTTTTGATAAAGAATATAATAAATATTGCTGTGGAAACTAATGCATCTTAGTCAGTTTTGAACAAACGTTATAATTGTTATAACCTTTATTCCACGTTTTATTTTCCCTTATTTCCTCCTAACCTTTCGTGAATTATATTTTTAATTTTTTTTTCTCCCACGCATACTCACTCCTTGATGCTGTTCCCCCATTTTTGTTGTCCCTTTGAATTCACTTAAGTTATTTTTACCTTCTTCCGCTCACCACATAAATTCCTTTCCTTCATACTTCTTTTTCTTTTTAAGATTGTGTTTTTTTTCACACAAAAGATTCTCTGGTACATATAATATCTTTTTCTCTTCTCTTTGCTGGCATCTCGGTTTTAATTTTCTTTCTGACTTTGTTTTCTTCTATAGAAACCGCTTTTCATTTTATTTCTCTTTTTACTATCAAGCTTCCGTGAAATGGGACTGCAAAAGCACAAGGATTTTCAAGCTGGTCGCCGAAGAGGCAGTGTTGTAATGGTGAGATAATCTATAGAGTTGCTCTTTGAGGGTTTACTGTAGTGGAGACTTTCAAGTGTTGATAGTCACATTGATTAAAAAGTAGAAACCACCACACCCAGACCTATGTCCATGTATGTTAGCATCTAACAATCAGTATTGGAAAGATGATTCTGTTGGATCCATCTATGTTCAGCTAACATTTGGTCATACCATAGGTGTACTACGTAACATACAGAAAGAAGATAATTAATAAAATCTATTAGATATCTGGCATTCATAAAAGTGTATCATAGACCACAAATAATTTTTGCTATCTCTCTTTCTCTCTCTCTCTGTCTCTCTCTCCTTAAATTAGATTGAAAATAATTTTCAAAGAACTTTTCTTGAATCGATGACTTAACTTTGGGTATTAGGTTACTGAAATTAATAATAAAGCCATAAAGCATTAAGAATAATAAATCAGAGAATCATAAACGAGCGATGGAAAACATTTTGTTTCTATGTGCATTATTTCTGTCAAGAACGATGTGAAGTCGTGTTATGTTGTTGCGCAAATAGACGCCTACGGATTGTATTGCCGTATCTCCACTAAATCTAACTTTACAAGAGAAGAAGGGAAAATATTGTTACATTACTACTTCTCCCAGGCTAAATAAAATTGTACTTTCCTATGTGAATAATTTATAGTTCAAACTGGGTGTAGGTTCAAAATAGAGCTGGTGCCTTATTCTATGTACTATTGTAGCATTCGTCTGGTGTCATGCTAATAATATGAATTATCATCGGGAAGGGAAACATGAATGAACCTAATTTTAATGTTTAATTGTGAAATATATGAATATGGCACGAAGCAAGACTCCTAATTTGTATCTATTAATTCCCTGAATAAGTCACAATATAAATAAACACATAACCAAACACATCCAAGAATGGAATACAACTAGCCTGATTATTAAATGATGGATGCAGAGCAAAGTATGATAGAATAGAGTTCTTGTTTAATAACAAACTCCAGAATTATTGACTGGTTGAATAACGTAGTCACTTAGAGCTGAGTCTAGTCACTTGACGAGTAAATGTTACTTCAATGTAATAGACGGACTGAGACTGGTGCTTGCGCATCGCATCGAGTAGGATAACAGGTTATATACCAAATCTCACTACATGTTAACATATGGATTATAATCACAGCCAATAGGAACATTTCATGTAACCTCCAACTGGAGAACAGTAGTCCTCATTTCTGACCAATCAGAGTTACGTAGGTGGAGTTGTCCTTTGGTACCATTACCTCATTTCTTGCACTCTGCTCTTGCTGACTGAAACCGACCTTTGAGATTCCAAAGTTAAGGAGACGGCTGTCTCGATGAAATCTGATATTTCACTGAATATACTCATTCCAATCTCTTATTTCTTTTGTAAAACAAAAAAGTATCTAATTACATATTGCTTGAATTACTTGCACCTGTTGTATATGCATTCCATTCCAATGAGATTAAAACATGAATATTCTTAACTTACATCTAAACTGTCTCGCTTTCTTACTTCGTGTTTTTGATACAAAAAAAATATACATTCTTTATTTACAATTGTTTTACAACTAAATCAAATCATAATTAATACGGTATATACACACTACATGACATTTCCATAGTTTAGAAAAACGAAATGGTATGTACATGGTAGTAAACATGTTTATAATTATTGCTTTGGCGTTATAGTGACATTTTCCGGAAACTGTCCGCTCGACTGGTATTTTCATTTTGTTCTTAGAGATACGACACTTGTGAAAAAATAATATAACTTCTGAGTAAAGCAATACGTTTTAATTATAAAACTAAAAACGTGTAACAATATAGCCAACTATCTAACTGCTTGGCTTCATCAGATACCAAAATTACATGAGCAACACAACTTCTCACGAGACAGCTATCTGATTCTTGATTGAGTCACTAACAGTCAATACCGTAACCGACTAACAGAAATGAATTAACAATTAACGACATTCACGGATTCCCTTCCACCCCCTGCTCGTACTACATCTCTCCATTTTCTGACAGTCCTTCTATCTTCCTGTCCCAGCACTTTCATTTACTTCAATCCACTAAATGTCCTGTGTCTTTTATATGTTTATAGATAACATTTCTGTTCCTCTCCAACCTAACTTCATCTTTATGTTGTTATATATGCTCTCTTAACCACTTTCCCGTTTAACTCACATAGTGCATTCTACAATCACTTCACTGAATTCTACAAATTACACCTTTTCCCTCCATCATTCCCTTCTCCTCTTCATCTCTCTTTGCTCTTCTCTTACTCTCTCTTATCACCTCCTATAGTCTTTGGCTTCATTTTCTGTACATTAAAATACATCCCATATTCTTCAGCATTCTCTTAATGACTTCTCTTTCCTCCCCTATACTCTCTATCTCTCTCACCACAGTTTCTTCTCTTATTCTACACTTTTATTTCATTCCGCGTTCTGCCTTTCTTCTCTTCCTTGTTTCTTCGTCTCTCCCTTCTTTCTGTACTTCAACCTTCTCTTATATCCATTTTTCCTTAATTGCCCATGAAAAACTTCTATGTCTTCCTCTACTTCTTTTTCACTGTTGACCTGCCTATTTCTTTCTTTAATGTTACTTATGAAGTTTCTCTTCGTGGAGTAATCCACGTCACTCCTAGCATGGCAATAGTTCCAGGATGCACATTTTGGTACCATTCCATGTATATATTTCCTTCCTTTTTCCTTATCCAAAAATACTATGGGATTATCCTTTTCCACTTCCAACTCCAGTTCTATGCCTTTGTTCTAGCATATTTGCCTGGTAAAATTAAAATTTGATAAATTATGTATTTTTGGAGCATTTTAGTAACTAACGACATCCGCCCGTCTCGAGTGCATTAGCTGTTAAGTCTCTAAAATCCAAATCATCCATGCATTTGCCAGGATTCGAATCCGGAACCTTCGAGTAGCTGACTTGGTGCCTCAACCCACACCAGCATTTGCCTGGTGTGACTGAGAAAAAAACTGGAAAATCTTCAGTCAGTACAATCACCCGGCTCTGAGGGCAAACGCAGGACCTCCCGAATGTTAAGCCAACGCTCTACCATGGAACCACGGTCGCTCGCTATTTTCTCAGTAATGATTTAAAACTTAAGGACAATCAATAATCAATTATAAGTTATATTAACAATAATAACCAAATAAACTTTAGATTAAGATTTAGCTTGTTGCTTTTATAGTTATTTACTATTAACTATTAAATACGTACTTAGTTATTATTTAAAAAGAACCTATTATCTAAAGCCAGCCTTTTATTAGACATTGCATCACTGTATCAGAGCTGAAACCGGGTCACTTTCTAACACGGCGTGACTGGAACATAGGTGAACCGGCGATCCAGTCCGAAACTTGACCCGATTGATTTGGTCAGAGGAATCTAAATAACTGAGCATTTCGGCGTTGTATTTCTTATGCTCTAAAGATAACATCTTTGGTCCTCGTCACCCCTCAAAGAAACACTGTTCATATGCAAGGAAAAAAATTGCCGTCGGGTTTCCGGGTCCGAAGCCTAGAAACGATGACCCGAATGAATCGATTGGCCAGGTTACCGGATTTAGCTCTGCACTATACAGAGTTGAATTAAAGATATATCTACCGTTTCCGCGCAATGTTGTCGTACTGCTAACTGTCCATTTAATATTTATTTTACACAATAATCTGCAAGAACCCAGTTCATATACTATCTTCTGGAGAATACTGAATATATTCCAGTAACACTAGAATAAGCTTTGCAAAACTTTAAAATTATTCATAAAATAACGGACAGCCACTGATAGAGAACTAGTCACATTGTGTCACCACAATCTATGAATGGTTTCCGGAGATAATACAATATTGCACAAAGAAAATTAAGTATCTTTGGAGATAAGACGAAATTGCGTTGCATATAGTGCTCAAATTAAGGCATATTTTCATGTCAGTGTTCGCAGATTTAGGACATCTAGTACACTAATTTCCATTCGTGGCATTACCTTACCCGAAAAGGGGAGATACGGCAATATAATCCGGAGACGTCGAAATGCTTACATGATACCACTGTCCAGTCTTGCTAACAATAACACAGCTGCACATCTCATGACCACTACATTTGGAAGCGTGTGTATCTCTCTCTCTCTCTCTCTTTCATTATATCCCTCTATCCCTCTCTCACACACACATAGAGAGAGAGAGAGTGTGTGTGTGTAAGAAAGAGACAGAAAAAAAAAGGGACCAAGAGGAAATTGCCATCTCAAGAACGTACTCATAAGAAGATAATTGCGGCTAGGAAGAGGCAATTTATATCTTCCTTGTCTTCAAGATTCAAGTGGCCATACTGAAGACCTAGATGAAACCTTGTGCTGTTAGGGAGGGGAAGGCACATATAAAGAGAAGGGAAAGGTACAGACATCATCACTCCTTTCTTTAGAAAAAAAAAAGAAATCTGACCAGTAGCTGCAGGAGAAATAGCAGCAGAAAGAAATGAATATACGCTTATACTTCACTAGAAACATTAGTGTTTCTAGTGAAGTATTTTGGAATACTATCCAAAATTAACCTTTGCTCTGTGAAGTTCCTTAAAACGGCGACGTTCTTTATTTTCAAAATAATCATAAAAGATTAGATGCAAATGGGAGCGCATCATTGTACCATTTCTGATTTTCCTTTTTTAATATTTCATATATGTCTTCATGAAGTCTTTGATATGACAGGAAGAAAGTATCATTAACATGCCTGACCAACAATTGGTTATGCATTGAACAAAGTAAGAAATCTCACCTTGCTCAAGAAACAGTAAAGAAAATTTCAAATTTAATGACACCACATCGTTGTAAAACTTTTCTTTTACACAACCTAGTATAAAATAGGTAGTACGATCGCCTATTACATACCCGAAGAATAAAATTTACAATATTTCGCTAACACATATTGTTAGAAACACACCAAACGTTGAAGTAGAACACCTTTAGTAAATTCCTTTTGCACTTTACTTCGTGGATGATTGTCAAACAGTGGATAAATACTTTGCTGAAATCGTAGAAATACTTATTTTCTAAACATAAACTACGGAAGTTTTAGCATGCAGTACATGAACGGCCTACAGGTCTAGGGCGCAGCTATTATATGGTCTATACAAATATTTTGACATAAAGGTTAAATGAAATAAATTCTCTGACGCGAGACTAAAGGGTTGGTAGATGTCATTGACTATAGTAAAGAAATACAGCAAGGAGTCATCTTTCTACTTAGAAGCAATAAAACGAAAAAAAAAAGTTCGCAAGATCATAAGCTTCTTAGTAGAAGAATCTTTAAGCCAAAGAAACAAACGAAGAAAACCTATGAAATATACCAGCTTTTCTTAGCAACAAAGACAGAGGTGTGGTCATCGAAGGAACTGAAAGATTATATCGTTATTTACTGTACTACCTAAACGACTATGAACAACATATTATTTTTAGAGTTCCATGACAGAGTAGATAACAATACGAAGGTAGAGGCTTTCAAATCTCTTGAAAACAAGTCTAGAACATGTTCAGTAATATATCAATATATGCTTCAGTAACAAAAAAATTCCTTTCAATAAGCTCCATTAAAGGTGAGAAGTTCCGAAAAGTCTGTGTTATTTGGTAAGTATATATAATACTAAAAGCCTAAGACTAGAATTGGAAAAGCAGAAAGGGGTAAATAAGGAGTGTAAGTGGTTAGTATAGTGAGAATGTATGAGAGAAATAGTTCAAACTAAATTAAGAGGTTTAATCAGATGCTTTGCGAAAAGCATGAGCTATTTTATGGACGAGAATTAATACAGGACGCAAGGTGAACTTCGAGCTGTATTTGTGGTTTCTGAAAATAAAAAAGTAAGTACATAATGTATTCGATTCGCTCTCCTTATCAACTGCTTCCAACATTTCACAAACATTTTATAAAACCTGACTAGTAAAATATTACAACAAAATACGTATTCTGATTGCTCCTAATGTAGGAGATGTGAGAGTTTAAATGTTCAGTTTGCTATGATAAGAGAGATAAACTCCTACGCAAGTAAAGTTAGTTCATATCTACCGAAGTACATTTGTTCCAATAAAAACTGTTCTGAGTCGAACAAGACATATATTAGTACCAACATATAATTAACATGCTTGTTAACAATGTTCATCAAGGACATGATATACTTTTCAACTAAATACAAGTATTAAATAACAACCATTCAAGTTCCTAAATGAATCAACAAGATAAAGAGGAGAATCACCAAGATACGGTTTTTATACAGAATATAGTCCATCCATACTTTTGTTCCCAAACCTTTTTGTTAAAGATCTCGCTGCTCACTTACAGCATCGCAGCACAATTAAGAGTGATGTCATCTAGATGGTAAAATATTTAGAAATCCGTTAAGTTGCTGGATCGTGCATATCAAACTGCATAAATTCATGACCGTAGCAAGAGGATATTTTTAACGGAATATTAGTATGTTGCTCGTGAGAATGAATACCATATTCCTATCCAGCTCCAAAGTTGCAAGTTCATTTTGTGAATATTTTCCGGCTTGCAACAGTTCCCGTGGAAAAATGCATTGCTGAAAGGTTGGTGATTCTGCATGGTGGTCAAAATATAAAATACAATTCTGCACAGTTGAAGAAGAACACAAAATATTCACGACCTACTAATCCATCTAGCGAGTTTTTGTTTAAACTGGAAAACTGCCTTTTAACCTGCAACCAACATATCTTTATTGTGATTTGGGTTGCATAAACGCCAGGCGGAAATTCTACTATTTTATTTTACCAATAGAGAGAGCTCGTGTGTCCCAGGAACTACTATTGTTTGTGAAAAAAGAATGCTACCATATATCCAAGTCAGGGATAACGTAAAAGTTAGTACAAAATAAGGTATGGAGATAGCAAAATCTGAGAAAGGATTCTCAATTGAAAGGATTATTTTCAAATAGTTGTACTTTCAAGCTGAAATAAAACGTTCGGAAAGGCGAAACAACAATAATTATAATAACTAAAAGACAGATACACTTCTATGCTATTACAGAAATGTTAGCGTTGACTCCAGTCCTGCTCATTTATTGACTTTATATGCGTAAATTTTCAGTTATAGACTAGACCAATCGAAAAAGGCTTCAGAAAATGGCACTGACCGGATTTTTTTTTATTTTCAGAATAATAGGCAGCCTAGCTAGATTTCGTGAAACAAGTATACTGAATTCAAATATCATGGTGACCAAAGTAAGAAATGCTCTTGAAATCCAAAATGGTGGCCAAAATTAAATTTCTCAGTCTAGACTAAAACACCTAACTAGCCTCTAGAAAATAAAACAGCACAGGTGTTTCTGGTGGAAATTTGAGAAAGTTTGTTGATTCAAACTTTTATACATGAAGTTTATTTCATAGTGTTCGGGCTCCACCAGCAAACATATTCTTTAATTTGAGGATATCTATAGGTGTTGCTTCATTGACGAGTGTAGTAGATAAACCTTCATTGTATGTGTTCAGTATGTATACACGAGTTCTCTATGCGGCTGCCAGTTTACTGTGCATGCTCAATATCATGGACCCTTTTATTTGTTTTATTTTAAGTGAGAAATATACCCTTTCTGTGCAATATCTGTACATCTTCTGTAAAGTGTCAGGTTACTATATAGAACAGTAGGCGTAAAACTACTTATGTGTCGATGTGTACATTTTGTGTAAATCTTTCAATAAGTTGGTTCAAACGGATTCGATTAGTGGATAACTATGTACGAGTTTATCGGTTTCCCTTTAAAGTCTCTGAGCTTGCTGGAGCTGAATGACACCTTGGATGACATACAGCACATGGAGCTTTAGCGATAACAAGGAAGAATGCTTCAGAACACGACGATAGCTACTACACAAGTTGCACCTTGTCCAGCATTACGAGTCAGAGATTAGAAAATGGACACAAGATAGCAGAACCTTAATCAAACTCAATAAACCTGACTTGAATTTGGTTCCGTTCAACAAAGCACCAGTTAATTTCGAAGAGAACACTACAGTTATTCTCAGATAGCGGATATAAGTATCAACGCGGAGGTAACCAAACACTACAGACAGTTAGCACATAAGCTGGAAGAAAAGTGAGAATTAACTTTGAACGAATTCGAAACATGCTTTGGTTCAGAGGCCACAAAGGAAGTGGTTCAAGGATCCTAGATTGTCCAACGAGAAAGCTGTAGACTATTAATAACACTAATAAAAACAATACTCTTACTATCAAAGGACAGAGAACACCGCAGGAGGACAAGCAGACACCATTCAATGTTAGTCAATTTTTGCTTTTTTTTTTCGAATCGCGTATTCTAACGCAAAGTTAAATGGTACTAGAGAAGACATCACTCTGTTTCAAATCGTTACGAATCCAGAAATTATCCGACCTAACCGTCCTCTGCTTATTAAGTCATTGAGACGCATGCTCATTATTTCAGCCGGTTTCTTCGGAAATCCAAATCGTACAAGTATACTGTAGAACACTTTTATTTTGAAGTGGAAGATCGTCTTCATATAAATCATGTTTCTGCGCATGTGTGTTCTCTTCATCTAATGGTCAGTGCTCCTTTGACGCTCAAGCACATGATTTACAAGCACATGATTAATCTTAACCTGATTATATCCGAAACCTACGTTGTTGTTATAGTTGTTCAGTATGGGTTGACGCTACATTTAGAGTAATTTGTTTATAGTCGGCCTACTCGGTAAAGATCACCATCTGAATATCCATCGTACTGTTACTCATAACTGAGTGTGTTGATGTAACGTATTTTGAGGTTTTAGCTAACAAGTGTTCTTCCTCTAAGTGGAATGCAAGAGAAAAAATTGCTGCATTACGTGAGAAGGACACTGCTGTGATTATTACTTTATTCAGTTAGTGTAAAGATATGCAGACATATATTCACAACTATTATTTATTATGAGATGATATGTTAATGTCTGGACATTGACTGGTATCCACTATACATCAATATGTATCTATATGATACTCACATACATTCAGAAATGTCTATTTGTACGTAAGGCGACTACAGGTATCTAAAATTAAATTGATTGTTACATTAGAAGGAACATTAAGGTTTATTTTCTTTATTATATCAAAAATGTAGGTTCTTTTTTCTATATTTTTGCTTGTTTATTACGTTGCTTAGCAATATGTTACATTCTTATTGATTTTGTGATTCGCGCTTTTGGTAGAAGCCAATATGGATGTGGGTTCCAGAAGCGTGTCAGACTGCCATTGTTCTTCTATTAACTGTCATGGATTGATCGTGCAGTGAACTTTGGTTACCAATCTGGACTTATATGTTACATAGGTATGGATTGTAAATACATCTGTATTTACATAGGTATGGATTGTAAGAATGTTACTACTTTATTTTATTGTTAGTTGAGTATATGTAGTTCAGTTTTTCAAAGCAAAGGGGAATTGTATATATATATATATATATAAATGGGAAGCCCCAGAGAATGCTGGGTAGCAATTCTCATTTTATTCTTCATGATCTTTGATAGCTTGCTTGTTCTTTCGGGATTGTTGATGTTATTTCTTCAGTTATTTCCAAGATGTCTGTTAAATCAACAGATTGTTGATGACGTCGTATTTATATGTCCATTCGGAAGTAAGACATGCTCTACTGGAGGAATAGTAACACTCAGTTAAGTTTCAGATTTCTGAAGTCACCTTACGTATCAAAGGCATATCTGGAAGTCCGTGAGTATCAGATCGATGCATATTGATGTATAGTGGATACCAGTCACTGTCCAGACATGAACATGTCATCTCATAATAAATAATAGTTGTGAACATATGTCTGAATATCATTACACTAACAATAAAGTAATAATCACATCAGACACTTCGTTCACATATGCAAAGGCATGTGTAAAATTTAAGGTGATTTTTTTTATCTGATTTAAAATCAGAGTTTGTTAATAGCTTGTGGC
>JAGDQP010069040.1:0-10939 GCA_022664845.1 Lepisma saccharinum
ACCTCGGCAAAACTACAAAACTACCTTGTTAGCTCCTTTTGAATTCCAGCTAACAAGCGGTCGTAATTCAGTTGGTAGAGCGTTGGCTGAGTAATCGGAGAGCTACCGCTCATCCTGATTGATGTTTACCCAGGGTTTATTCAAGTCACACCAAATAAACACCGGGATGGTAGCTCCAACAAGGCCCTGGCCGACTTCCTTCTAGCATCCTTTTCCCTACCATATCCCGGCCTGAGTTAAAGATAATAAATATCTAATTCATTGTACGGTTTAAGAAACCGCGAATTCATCGTCGCAGTAACAAACTTCCGCCTTTAGATTCCATTTGGGTCAAGATCAAACCAGCAGAGGTGAAACGGGCCACCGGGTCAAGATTTGGACCGGGTCTATGCTCAGGACCCGGTGACCCGGAGGGCAAAGGAGAGTTTTTAATTATTTTGAACAGTGGTTCTTTAAGGAGTGGCCGACCAGGAGGTGTTACCCAAAGAGCACGAAAAATACGACGCCGAAAATTTCCAGTTCCCACACCGGGTCAATCAGTTCAAGTTTCGGACTGGGTCACCAAAAGTGGCCAGGACCTTATTTTCTTTCCTGAAGACCTCACTTTCAAACACCAGCAGTTCATGTTCATTTGCCAGGGTCGTACTCCAACTTTCACAACCATAAAGTATTACTGGTACGGGCAGAATAACCGTTCTGTACATTTCCAATTTCAACTTTCCTGATATCAATTCGTGGGGTTAGAAACTTCTGGACTCAATAGAACCACGCATTGCCCGATGTTAGGCGAAGTTATGTTCCGTAACCTCGTGTTTGCTCATTACAAATGCTCCCAAAAATGTAAACTTATTTCCAGTTTGAGATAAATTTTAATTGTTATATTTGTTTCATTCTTCCTCTGTGTTTTTGGTTTGTTGTTATATTTTTTATTTCCTCTACATTCACCTCTGAGCCGGATCCAGATGACGGATATCCGGGTGACATATAATATCCGGATGGCGGATATTCGGATACCTGATAAGATAAAGTATAACCTTTGCTTACGTCAATATCCGGATACAGGCCATCAAATTTTATGTTCATTATTAATACAAGGGCTGTTAAAATTATGCGGATACTTATTCAGTTTCAGCCGGATTTTATTCGACAAATAATTTAATTGTTCGAATCAGATTCAAGCAATTCAAAATTAGTCCCTTTTTTGACCTTTTAAATTTTTTGAATCGCATATTCTAATGCAAAGTTAAAGAGAAGTGAAGACAAGGCATCATCCTGTTTCAATTTGCTGCAAATCTAGAAACTATGGAATATTATTTAGCTATACGAAGTCTGCTTATAGGGTTGCTAAAACGTATCCTCACTAGCTGAACAGGTTTTTCGGAATTCTAAATCGTACCAAAATATTGTCGTTTTTTCCTTTTGATAGTCACAAATTAAAATTCCAGCTCTTCTATACGCTCACTAGGACTTACAAGATGAAATGCTAAGATTGCAAAGGGGTCAGAAAAGTCAATTATTTTTTCTTTATCTAATTCATGACTCGATAAGTACTATTCATTCCTATTACAGAGTTAATATAAACACCATCTAGTTCACTTCTCCGAATTGTAAAATTTTATCTCGTCTTTCTACAATTTTCGGATGTCGAAAAATGCGGATTTGAGGGTAGAAACGAGCCTTAACTTCTGTTTTACAGTCGTGTCAGTTAACGTCGTCTTCTACCTTCTGAATTATCCAAGCATTATTTGCAACATCATTTTAATCGCTAACTCAACTCCTCCAAGTTCCGCTCCAAGTGACGGATGCTTATGCCTATCGTGTTCTTAAAGACGACGTTAATATCAATTCTGCTCTTGAATTTGAATAAAGTCTGAAGATTTACAAGGAACACGCATATGTAAATTTGGACACTGAATAAAACAAAAGAGCAACCGATCAGATACTCAGGTGATTGACTTCTTTGCGGGAGATGCTGTGCCGCTACTATATTTTTTTCGCGCTTCACAAGAACGAGTCGTTACTGTCGCGAACATCAGGAAATGGTGCGGGGTTGAGTTCACGCCGACCATCCAGACCAAAGTACGTATATAGAGAAACTGAGACTCAGGTGTTTCAGGGTTTACCTCAGTTTCACCAGGCGAAACTAGGATGGTAACTTCAATAGAGGTCCGGGCTTCCCGGACGAAGCCTTCACGATTCCTTCTGTTTATGGCTATGGCAAAGTGTAAAATATGACTATCTGTACATTTATTTAGGCGCTGATATGCCTAAAAGCGAAGTTAAGAAAATCACATCTTTCACATCAATGAACAGAGTTCATATCATAAAGGTGTTACCAGTTGGTTACCTTCGCTTTGAATCTAGTACTTGAATACGGATGAAGCTAACGAAACAAGTTTCATGCTCTATACGCAGTTTAGTATATCAACAATAAGTTAAACTAACCTCTTATCATTGTGTCAGCAACTTGCATATATACTAAACAGCTGTGTAGGAATCACATTCAGACCTTTGATGTCGCTGCTATGAAGTCGAAGAAATGTGTCCTCCAGAATTACGGTGTGTTTTTTGTAGAATGTTTCATCAGAGTGACTGTGGCTGATCTGTCTCAATATCACTACCGCAGAAACTAGCCTCCCAAAGTTTGACTGCTGCATATGACAGCCCACATTTCCCTAATGTCTCTGACAGGAGGAAATCATGGACTTTCAGTGAGTATTTTCTCTTGAGGAAAGCGCACTTCATGTTATCGCGCAGCTTGTTTTGACTTAACTTCACAAACTAGCCGCGCACGTTGTTTCCTTGTTGCTTGAACAAGTAAATACGAAATGTGCTGAAAGTTGGAATAAGAACAGATTATCTTATTTATGTATGCACTTGTATTATTTTTCATCAAACATTGAATCTGAAATTTTTATTTATGGCCTTTAGGCATCTAAGGCTCAGGCCGAGATAGGGGAGGGAAACGGATTCAGGAAGATGTCGGGCCAGGGCCTATGTTGAAGGTGCCATCCCGGTATTTGCCTGGTGTGGCTGAGGAAAATCCTGTGAAAACCTCAGTCAGGATAGTCGACCACTGGGATCGAACCCACGATCTCCCGAATGCTACGCCAACGCTCTTTTCGTCAAACATGAGTCTGAGATGCCTCAAGGACATAAATATATTCAAATTCAAATCCTCGTACATTGAAAAAAAAAAACTTTACTACAACGTTATTTTTTTCGCTTCAGACGATGAGTAATTGAAACACATGATCCTGGCCTTGACTCAAGGCAAATCACCTTGGTATGACAAAAATCATAGCAAATCAATCCCGGGTTTCTATACAACCACCTCTAGATTATGAAGAAAGTACGGTTTCACCCAACTACTACCCACAGTCAAGTCTGTACAGGTACACTACGAGGTCGTATGTATTGTATGAATGTGTTCGTTAACCACCATCAGAAGGTACCTAGGTAGAAAGTCTTAACTAGACGAGACTTCAAGACACTAGACTGAAAACCAATTAAGAGGCGCTTTTCACGAACAAGTCTTGATTTGGCGAGGAGTGCACTGACCTGGAGAGAACTACAGATGCGTTATCCGGCCCTCCTCTAATATTAGGGAAAGGGATATATACAATTGAAGTAGCGCGATGGTTTCGGGTGACATTTTATTAGGAGGACGCCATTCTCTTAATTGTCCTTTCTGGACGAGTTACGAATTGCCAACGTCATGGGTAAGATCTCCTGGACCTCTATATTCGCCTTTAAGGGTGTACCGACGAAACAGCGACGCAAAAACCGCGACAGCACAAAACAGCGAGCACAGGAACCGCGACACCAAAAACCGCAACGCCAAAAACAGCGACGACCCGAAACAGCGGAACAAAAAACAGGTCGACAAAAGCCGCGAAGGCACAAAAGAGCGACACCAAAAACGTGACCGTATATCGTGACACAAAGAATGAGTCAAGGACGGGAAGAAACCAGTAAGTCAGAAACAGTGACTGATCAGAATCGTCTCTATCACTAATTCCAGAAACTGATTCAGTTTAACATTGGAACTGTCAAATTCAAATTTGAATTTGTTTTAAGGTAAACTGGTATCTATGGCCAATGCGGTGGGAAAGGCAGGAGCCAGGGCCATTTTAGTATAGGTACCATCCCGACATTAGCCTGGCGAGACTGAGGAAGACTCTGGAAAACCCCAGTCAGGGTGGCTGGACCAGGAATTGAATACAGACCTCCCGAATGCAACCCAATACTCGACCACCAGAGCCACAGGCCTTCGGTAGTGTCAAATTGAAATGACAAGTGTAGTGATTGCGAATAGCAATATATCTAAAAAAAAAAAAAAAAAAAAGTCGTTATATTACTAAAAGAAATATCTAAATACATTTAAAACGAAGAAAACTAAACAAGACATTGCCCTTACGAGTATTTTTATAATGTTATGTATATAGTGTAGCCTACTGTCGTGAAATCATTCTAATTACAATGACATGCTAAAGTTTTACGTTTTAACACTTCAGTGTTTTAAAGTTTATTCATACTAGTTCAAATAGTCTTGACTTACCGCCTTTTGCTTTCTCCTTAACTTAATGCTCCCTTTTACGCCTAATCTTTCTCTGAGTTCAAAGCATTGGAGAGAATATCTTGCCTCTAAGTCACGTAATCACAGCGCTCAAGGCAGTTCACTTCTACTCGGCAAGTTAACTAAGAATTTATTTGGATAAAATATTTCACTTGACATAAATATCTAAAAACCGGGCGTTCAGAACGTACTTTTGGGGGCAATTAACTCCTGCACCAAAAACCGGGACCCGCGAAAACCTGAACGTCTGGCAACCTGATAGCCTATTAAAGAGGTACCGTAATTTGTAAAGTTGGAGAAGGAACAGTATGTCTTCTTCTTCAATGAATACTTGTACAAATAGAGCATGTGAGAATTGTCATCGCTGACTCGATCCTTAGAAGCCAAAAGTTGCTCGATTAGGACCTTAATCATAAGTCATTTTGTACAAATAGAATATTTTTCCCAATTTTCACGGGCTAAAAGTAACACTTTATTTATTTAATATTCCTAAATCAAAATCTATAATCAGGTGTCGCGTACTTTAGACGTTATGAACAGAATAATAAACTAAACACATTTGAATTTTCAAGAACAACTTTTCGCCCATTGCATATACTTATTATATACGGGAATTTTATGTGGAAATATTATACACAATTAATCTTGAAACAACGTGATGTAACATTGTTGTAAAATTAATATTTTCAGCTAACGAATTAACGATGTTAATTTTTTTTTAACTTTGAAGGTAAAAAGATAATCACATTTTTTCAAGAACAATTTAAGGGTCATGTGAGATTATTCACACTGCTGGCTCAGTCCTTAGAAGACAGAGATGCTTGATTAGGACCTAAATATTGCCATTTACTTATTTTACTCTTAAGTGATAATAGCCGGAAATATTAGTGTTCCAATTTGTACGCCGCGTAACACTCAAAAAAATTTCGTTTCGGGATTTTAAACAGAGACTGAAGATAATATAATTTTTAACGAAACATCCCTAGATTTATTCATACAGAAATAATTTCAGAAAGCTCTGTTCTTAAGTCTATGGCGAAAGAGTTTGATATGTAAAGAAATTATTCTGCAAGACAGCAACATATTTGGATACATAGTTAAATAACTTTCAAGTTACCCAACCAACGAGTTGAAATTCTAATAACACATTACGTGGATATAACATTAAATAGATGAAGATACTAAGATTTTGTGAATCATTTAACTATCAACTTAGAAATAAGTAAATATGAGAACAGAGGGAAAGATCCCCTGGATTTGTTGTTATTAATACAGTTCTGAAGACCATTTGGAAGTTTGAAGGAATTTAAATAAATAAGTATCGTCAAATACTTTTTAAAATGATTGTCCTCAGAAGGTTTTCAATTTTAGAAGCCTGTGTGTGAACGGGATTGCACAACGCTGATTTCATATGCAGCGTTACCACATTTAGAGTTTCAATTATTGCTTTGACTGTTTCGGTGTCGCTGTTCTCGACATCACGGTTTCTGATGGTACGGTTTTTGGCGTCGTGGGTTTAGGCCGTCGCGGTTTTTGGTCGTCGCTGTTATTGGCGTCGCGCTTTTTATTTATTTATTTATTTGAAATATAACTTTGTACATGACAAGTTTAAATTACATTTAGACTTACAGAAGCCTCAGCTTGTGTGTGAGTCTTATTCTCGAATTGTCATTAGTTTGTTGTTGTTTGGTTAACAATAACAAATTATTTACATAATATTGTTTCTATATCGTTGTCATTTAGTCTTTCTAACCAACACAAAACAAGCTTTTTAAACCGATTTGTTTGTTTTTCTTTTCTAATATATTATTGTAAATTTTTGGTACAAGATAGTAAGTTTGGTGGTGTGTTGTCGCTGTTTTTGGTTTCGCGGTTTCTGGTGTCGCTGTTTTCGGCTTCGAAGTTTTTGTTGTCGCGGTTGTCACTGTCGCTGTTTTTAGTGTGGCGGCTTTGGGCCGTCGCTGTTTTTAGTGTGGCGGCTTTAAGGCGTCGCTGTTTGTGCGGTCGCGGTTTTTGTCGTCGCTCTTATGTCATCGCTGTTTTGTCGTACAACCGCCTTTAAGCAGATGCAATATACAAAACAGTCATGTATCACGACGTGATACCCCCATTCATCGAGCTAGACTGGTAGAACGCTATCTTCGTGATGAAAATGGTATGAGTTGGCTAGCTAGATCTCCAGACCTCACTTCGAAAGATAATGTGTTGTGGGACGCTGTAAGATGACGTGTTACAAACCTCAGCCTCCCTCTACATGACCTTTCTCATTTAAACCTTTGCAAGAATAATGGTAGTTTCTAATAACTGAATAATGGTCGTTTCTAATCAATGAGTTCATCGATAGTCCACACGATCATTTGCGGAATGAAACATGGCTATGTGACCTGCATTGCTGCGTCGTAACTACACTCCATACTGAGGTACATAGGACAATCCATTTTGATGCTCTGAGTCAATATTGAGTGTGTATCGAAAATTAATGTGTTTATTGTACTTTCTGGGACCTTTTTTATTACGCACACTTAGTTTTCATCATCACTCAGTAAAAAAGTCCGATCTCATACGGAAAATTGGAAGAATGGAAATGGAAAATCTGGAACGATTCAATGCAATGTAATATGTTGAAGTACTGACAACTACAGTATTTGTTTCAGGTAGACGAAAATGGAACAGCTGGAACGTATTCACTGTGATGTATTTAAGTACTGATAATAATTCGTCTGTTTCAAGTACACGAACATGGAACAGATTGAATGTATTCATGTAATGTAATGTACCTATTGAAGTATGTATAGTCTTGTTCTCAGGGAGACGAAAGTGGAATGTGCTACGGATGACATGAATGTTATAGATGGAACGTACACTATACAAGAGATGGCCAAACTTGCGATTCTGTTTCCTCAGATCTCTCTCAGCGACAAATATGTGATTAATTTCCTCGTCGTCATCCAGACGAACCGAAACCTGGCCAACGACATGTGGACCGACTCTTCCAACACTTTAAGAAACTGGTATTGTAGTAGACAAACGGTACGGGAAGACCTCAGGGTGGCAGACGACATGATAACGCGTTCACTAAACGTCAGCGCAAAATCGATCTCGATAGGATCTCTGGAACGCTGTTCACGAGGATGCGACTTCGAATCCTACTTGGTTCATGAATATTTGTGGATTCTTTAAAACGTGACGAGAAGTCAGTTATTACTCAAATTGCCCAAATAGAATAAATATTATAAAAAATACGATGGCGGAGAATCACATAAATGGCGTCCGCAAAGGGTTCAAAAGCTCTAACGCCTGATGTCCTTGACGATGGCACCTAAGTGTGTAAATTATGTATTTTTGCAGTTTGTAGGACTAGACCTTTCAAATACACTGCAACTTTTCTGTAAATGCGAGCGGAACTTGCGCGAAGTCACTTGTAAGACGTGCGCGAAGTCACTTGTAAGACAGAGTTATGCGAAGTTGTCTTAACGATAACTTTTCGAACGGTTGTAAAGGACCCGTCGAAATGAATGTAAAATACCCATGGCTAGCAGGACCACCAGGCGGCACTTCTGGCCATCTTAGGCCACTTTCGTCCTGAGTGTTTTTAAAGGTTATTTGGATGACATGACTAATGTAAATCTGTAGAACTGGATTCCACACAAAGACAAAAAATCGCTCACACCAAACAGCCAGTTCAACCCACTGGGTTTTTGTGCTACGTTTGTTTTTTTAAGAAGTGAACCGTTAATCAATTGGATTGATAGATAGCTAAGTGTGGTAACTTAGACCGAACAGAAAATTTAAACAAAATAATATGTGTCAGCCGATTTGGTTAAAAATAATTAAGGATTTGGAATTAAGGATTCAAGAGTTTTTCGAGTACAGTAAATGTCGTCCGTCAGGATAGTTTTTATTATCTAGTTTTGTCTTGCTCAATTCCGTGGAGACTATGTTATTTGAAGGGTGTCAGTAGATTTCTTAATTGGATTAAAGTATCCCTGTGATGATGTCTTGCTGGAGTTATGTGTAGACTTGTTGATTGGAAACTTGAGTGACTGCTAGTACTGGCTGGTGTTTATTCATTTTTTTCGATTTGGTGAAGGACTCCTTGCCTACAAAGCTGTGTCCGTCTACAGATTTAATTATGTTGAGGTGGCAGGTGAGCAATTCTTCTGATGCTTGGTTGATAGGAGAATTAATAGTTTGAGGAGATTTTTCTGTGAAGGTTAAAGTTAACATTGATGAGACCAATTTTGCCATGATGGTTGTGAATTCTTGCATCTTGTTTTCGGTTAAAGACTGCATCTGGTGAAAGTTTGGAGGGTCATTGGTCGTATCTTCTTTATCATTGATTGAAATGTGATTAAGAAATTTACCTTTATGTAAACTTTCTGTATATCTTTGGAGGAGTGATGTCTTTGTCATGAGATTTGGTAACTTGTTCGATTAAAGGACCCGTCGGAAATTCGAAATGCTCATTTATATTCATGTGTGCAAGGCTCATGAGGAGGCATTAAATTGAATATTCCTCTGTCGTAATGCTTTCCCTTTGAAGCCGGATGGAACAATAAACACACATCAACCATAATCTACCCTCATTCCTCCGACCCACCTTATGAGATCGAACTTTGGGGCACCCCGTATGTAGAAGGTACTTTTCCCACCAGGTTTTTCCGCAAATCGCTAACTTATGGAAACAAGTGTAGTTATGGCTACGTTTCTTTAACCTTAATCATACAATCAAGCATGAAAAGAAGTTACTTATTCTCTGACAGCTTGAAAACAGGTAAACTAGATAACATTCCGACTGCAATCTATATTCTTTTAAGTGGGGCAGTAAATTGTCAGAGTCACGTTTCTAAATATTGACCCAATGATTGCATCACCAAAACTTAATGATAAATGCTCCAAAATGTGGCTTCTCTACCCGATAACTTCATTTTAAGCTTTTCCTTTCAGGTGTCTATGGGGACATATCAATCAACGTGGCTCAAACAGTACGTCTTTTCTTGTTTCTTCTTTATCTACAGTGGCAGATGTATTACACACAGTATATCCAAGATAAACTTAATAAACCGAAGTAAAACAAAGGTAAATTATATCTGGACATGTCTGTAGTAGCTTCTAGTAGATATTCGATTTTTAACATGAAAAATTATATCCGAATTAATGTCTTTTTAATTTCAGTGTTCACATTTACTATGAACATATAAAACCTCTCTTACAAAAGTAAACAATTTCCCCTAAAAATATTTAGCGAGAAATTGAAAAAAGTAGCTCAATAACATACCTGTTGGACATTAGTTGATAAGATACCAGTTTCAAATTCTCTTTGTTAATGGCTGAATATTAGGGGGCTCCATAGTCTAGTGGTTAGAGCGTTGCACTCATGTCCGCGTGGTCCCAGTTTCAATTTCCGGCTGGAGTCCAACTTTTCGGCGTCCACCCGGCGTCCTGAGGCAAGACGTGACGGCCACACACGGTCTAGATACGCTGTGAAACGCCTGTTGGTGGTTAGATGACGCGCAGTGTTGACCACAGCCGCCACTCAAGTGGACACAGTTTCACCAAACGCGGACAGATGGCGTTAGGACAGGCTCAGGGCCTATCGGCCTGTTACGCCAGTGGTTATTATATATTAACGGTTGAATATTAGACTAGTTCAACTGTAAACGAAATGTTTACGGAAGAGTAACGAAGAATTGCGCACTGACAAGGCCTATCTTCGTTTATTCCTCCCTCCCATAAACTACCTACTTATCAGAGTCGGTACTGTTTTGTGAACAGCTACATACAAAGACCTGAAAGATCCATCAGGTATCCATCATATTCAGCCACTCACGCTCCTTATTAGCTATCAAAAGTAAAATGACTCCTTCAACGCTACCAAGTTCAGTTTTCTGCCAGTATTTGTGCAGCAGTTTAGATTAGGGTAAGGTAAGGTAATTTGGTGATATTTTCATACTAAATTAATTTTTTATATAGAAAATAACAGTTTTTTGTTAAACTATATTTACATATTGAAACCATCCTTCTAGGTAATGTTTTCCACCACTTAACTAAGATACAATAAATACACCGCAATTGAAAAAAAATCATGAAAACAACACTAAAGACAGCAGCGGTCCGTGAGGAGGAGCCAGTGTGCCATGGCACTACCAATAAACAAAGGAGAAAAGTTTCACAGTTTATCGCTATACGTATTTGTAACCTGTTCCAATGAAACCTGTGACGTTCCACGCGGCGATTCGTTACTCTCCGAATCACGTTGGAGCCAGCTATAATATGGCACTCCAAATGCCTAAAAAATGATTTCTGCGCATGCGCATGACTGGGAAGAAAGCTTCAGAAATACGGCAAATTTGTGCCAGT